>CM077172.1:8411577-8699077 GCA_039654105.1 Coreius guichenoti | reverse complement strand
AAAGTTTGTTTTTAATCTTGCGCGCTGTCATGCTGGGTTTGAGGTTGTTTAACGCGCAGATGCTCACTGAAATACAGACATTTAAGTGCTCGTGCTAGTTTAATGCGTAATATGGCGTGTAAGCACGCGCGCGCTTATTTCTAGTTTATTTACAGAGTCTAGTAGAGTTGTTTTGCATGCGCGTGTGATTGAAACAGTATATTAGTAGTCATATTTTAAAAAAGTAAAGAAAAGGGAACTTTTGCACTGTGATGAATGTGCTTCTAGATTTAGTTTTGCGACTGAAGTATTTTTTTGGTGAATGCCTTCTTTGGTTGACACTGATGATAATGCTTATGATGTCCATGTCAGGTCATGTCCATGTCACCTGCTTCATCCTCCTGTTTGTGTCCAAGTGTGAATTTTACAGCCTCATTAGAAACTCTTGATTTGCTTGAACTTTTGTGTTGTTTATTGGAATGGTAATGACATGCTCTTCATAGCTGATAGTATCTCCTTCATTGCGTTCTTGATGCATTGCTAATCAAGCCAGATGATTAGAAGAAAGTATCAAGAAGTCATTTAGGGCCACCCAAAGCTCTCACCTAAAGTGGCAGCTGTATTTAGGCCTATGTTTATGGTATGTTGATCATCCCAAATGACATAATCATCAAAAGTTTGTCTGGAAAATGTGTTTGATTTGATGTTTTGTGCTGGTAACATTTGTTCAGACAAGTGGTTCTCAAACTTTTTCTGGTGGTGGACCACCTAAAACTAAACCTGTGGACCACTTAACACCTTAACACCTTATTGGGAAAGTAGCCTACTTCCGAACAATTACCTCCAGTTTTACGTAAAGTAAACAAAAGTTAATCCATCCATCATAAACATACTCCACACGGCTCCGGGAGGTTAAAAAAAAAGTCATTCTGAAGCGAATTGATGGGTTTTTGTAAGAAAAATATCCATATTTAAAACTTTAAAAAGTAAAATATCTAGTTTCCGGTGGACCACCTTCCGTATTCAACTTACTGTGTGGAGTACTGTTACTGTTCCAACTTACTGTAGCCGTGTGGAGTATGTTTATGATGGATGGATGCACTTTTTTGAGCTTCAAGGCCTTACTTTTACCATAATGTTGCTGGAATTTGGATCAAACATTTTCGCACACTGACATATAACTGTCATTTATGCATTCGAAGTGAGACAACTGCATGAAGCAATTTATCATTTAAAATAATGGATCAGTTATTTACTGTTATGAGTTAATCACTTGATTAATTAAGTGTTGGTGTGTCTTTATAATTTATTATTCATTATTTTATTAATGTACACTACCATTCAAAAGTTTAGGGTCAGTACTTTTTTTAGCAAGCAGTAAAGACATTTCTACTGTTATAAATACTGTTCTTTTGAAATTTCTATTCAGCAAATGTAAATGTATCACGATTTTCACAAAATATTAAAGAGATAGTTCACCCAAAAATGAACATTCTGTCATCATTTACTCATCCTCAAGTTGTTCCAAACCTGTATGAGTTTCTTTCTTCTGCTGAACACAAAAGAAGATATTTTGAAAAATATTTGCAACCAAAGAGTTGATGGACCCCATTGACTTCCATAGTATTTTTTTTGTCCTACTATGGAAGTCAGTGGGGTCCATCAACTCTTTGGTTGCAAACATTTTTCAAAATATCTTCTTTTGTGTTCAGCAGAATAAAGAAACTCATAAAGGTTTGGAACAACTTGAGGATGAGTAAATGATGACAGAATTACAATTTTTGGGTGAACAATCCCTTTAAGCAGCACAACAGTTTTCAACATTGATAATCAGCATATTATAATGATTTCTGAAGGATCATGAAAATTCAGCTTTGTCATCACAGGAATAGATTATATATTAAAATAGAAAGCATTCGAAGTGAGACAACTGCATGAAGCAATTTATCATTCAAAATAATGGATCAGTTACTACTGTTATGAGTTAATCACTTGATTAATTAAGTGTTGATGTGTCTTATAATTTATTATTCATTATTTTATTAATGTACACTACCATTCAAAAGTTTAGGGTCAGTACTTTTTTTTAGATAATTAGCATATTATAATGATTTCTGAAGGATCATGAAAATTCAGCTTTGTCATCACAGGAATAGATTATATATTAAAATAGAAAGCAGTTATTTTAAATTGTAATAATATTTCACAATATTACATTTTACATGTACATGTATTCATTTTGCAGACGCTATTATCCAAAGCGACTTACAAATGAGGAATACAGGAAGCGATTCGTCATGAAGAAGCAAATAAATGCAAAAAGTGCTCAATACAAAGTTTCAGACATTGCTTAGAGTAGAATAAGCTAGAATAGGGAGGGATTAAAGGAAAGTGAAAGTGTAGAATTTTTTTCTGGTAGGGATGTAGACTCGTAAGAGCGAGTGGATAAAACTGCAATAAATTTTTACTGTATTTTTGATCAAATATAGCCTTGGTGAGCAGATATTTCTTTCAAAAACATTAAAAAAACTTTTGAACAGTAGTGTTTCTTTATTATTATTTTTAAATTTCCCATCATCTCGCAGACCACTTGGGATCTTTCAACGACCACTAGTGCTTCAATGACAGCAGTTTGTGAACCTCTGATCTGAAGCTTTAGTGCTCTTAACCATTGTCAGTGTTCCTAGTTTAGTCTAGTGGCTCTCAAGTCTCCTTAAGTTATTCCACTCTCATGTTCGTGACTTTTCCACAGTTTTATTGCAAGTAGGGCAGCTGTGTTCTATGCAAACATAAAAGTCAGGGCTGTGGACTGTCTTCTGGGTGTCTTCAGATAACATTGATCGGGTGTAAACACAGCTGACGTGTGTGTGTGTGTGTGTGTGTGTAAAAGAGTGTGTTTGAGCAAATGAGAGAGCTGGTGTGTATTTGCAGAGATAACACGGGTGAATCCGTGTGTTGTCGTATGATTTACAGCATTCCTGCCACAGGGAGAGACCATGCAAACACGTTCTTAAAGGAAAAGTTCACCCTAAATAAGTTATTCACACCTGTAGATGGCTTTGTGGTAGGGATAGACTGAAATTGAAGCTGTTATGGACTGTAAGAGCTTTCAAATATCATTTGCGGTTGTTTTATTCAAACTTGCTGCATTGCAGTCTGTAGAATTTCCATTTAGGCGCGCGATCTCTTTAACAAGAGAAATCAGCAGTAGTGGTTGGAAAAATAAGCCGAGTTTTTTTGTTAACAGGTCTCGAGTTGCTTTTCGTGGAAAATGTGTCACGCTAACTAAACAAAAGGTGTGGCTCTGTTTTCTTAGCAAAGGACAGTTATTTACAATAGGAAGTTTGATTATATTAAAGAGAACCATTTCTATTGATGCTACTGAAAGTCAGTGCAACTGCGTATTACAGGTTTCAGGTTTCCTTCCCTGGTCTAGATGCCATCCTGATTAGTTTGGCTTAATGCCTGCTGTTTCAGATCCAAAGTACAATTTTATAAGCCATCAGCAACAATAATCCCATATTAGACATGTAAAACAGTTGCTACATGCCAACTGCTGATGGAAGTCTGTAACACTAAAGCAAGAAGTTTTCTGTTGCACTTTAGCAGTCTTCTGCCTCATGCTTGAGAAGCATCTTATAAATGGCTTAATGCTGGAGAAGTTTGTCCTAAATGGGTTGTTTTCTTTTCCCTGTGCATAAAAACAAACAAGAAAAGGTCCTGTGTGGCTAATGTGAATGGCTATTGGAGGCTTTGTCCACAGGAAATGAATTCCGCTAGGGGCCTGAAACAGACACGGCTTATTGAAAACTCAAGAGAAAAGCTTCAAAGAGACTTGAGGGAAATGACACTGTCATGTTGTACAGTCTACAGTACTCTCTCAATAATTGTAAGATGAGGGTTTAGTGGATACTTTATAAATCCCACAAAATGATATGGTGACGAGCAGTTTTCTTTCCTTTTTTTGAAATATTTATTCTTAAAAAAAAAAGTTAGGGCAGGACATTTTGAAGGTTTTTTTAAATGGCCAATAGGTCGTGAACTATGATTTGATATTTGCTATTGCTAGTCAGATGAGGAGGGAGAGATATTCTTATTCTGTAGAGCTCAAAAATGAACACGGCCATGAGTATTGAGTCAATTTTTTTTGGTCGATTTTGCTGTTCATTTTTAAATGCATATACGCTACCATTTCAAAAGTTTGTGCATTTATTCAGCAAGTATGCACTAACTTGATCAAAAGTGACAGTAAAGACATTTATAATGTTACAAAAGATTTAAAATAAATGCTGTTCTATTGAACTTTCTATACATCAAAGAATCCTGAAAATTCACGGTTTCAACAAAAATATTAACTTTAATTTTCAACATTGATAATAATAAGAAATGTTTCTTGAGCACTAAATCAGCATATTAGAATGATTTCTGAAGGATCATGTGACACTGAAGACTGGAGTAATGATGCTGAAAAATTAAACTTTGCATCACAGGAATAAATTACATTTTAAATTAAAGCTGCAAGCAGCGATGAAAGGGCCCTCGCACCCGGGAGCACCGCCACCCGGTGGCATCAGGAAAACAGTGAATAGTGGGCGACATGCATTTAAGTGGGTAAATATAGGACAAATATGGCAAAGTCACTTCAATGTGCCACACTTCCTGCTGCCAGCAGGTGGCGCTTTGACTATAACCGAATATTGGCATGTAGATGTCTTCAGGCCAGGACTATTATCAAGCATATGAAGTTTGGGGCAGATCGGACATTGTATGCCTGAGTTACAACAACTTCCTGTTTCATGGCGTAAATCGCATACATTAGCACTTAGCCACGTGTTGTATGATTTAATGTGTTTCTAGCATGTTTGGTACTTCATGGCATATTTAAATGAGTTTCTGGGAGTGAATTATAGTGTAAAGCATGCCATTTCCTGTTGCCAGCAGGTGGTGCTTTGACTATAACATGTAGATGTCTTCAGGACAGGACTCTTATCAAACATGTGAAGTTTGGGGCAGGTCGGACATTGTATGCCCGAGTTACAACAACTTCCTATTTTATGGCGAAACATCAAACTTTGTGAGGCCGCCACGGACACGCCCTTCAGGGAAAACTCAAGATCTTCGCAATTTAACGTCACAAAGGCCTTTAGATTAGACTGTGCAAATATGATGTTGATTTGATTAAATCTCTAGGAGGAGTTCGTTAAAGTACAACATCTGGAAATGGCAAAATTTGCAACAATTTTGCAAAGAAAAATCTAAATATCTCACTTCCTGTTGGTTTTCAGATTTCATACCAGGAGACTTTTTTGTAGGTATTGGGCTGTTACATGTGTCTCCCGAATTTCATACCTGTACGTGAAACGTAGCGGGAGGGGGACTTAATTGAAAGGTTGTAGGTGGCGCTATTGAGCCATTTTGCCACGCCTAATTCTGAAACCCATATCAGACGTAAATTTTCACCACTTTGTGCAAAGTTTCATGAGTTTTCGAGCATGTTTTCGCCATCAAAAATGCAATTCATTTGGGAGAAGAATAATAATAGGCTGAGCAATTCCAATAGGGTCCTCACACCATCGGTGCTCGGGCCCTAAATATTAAAAATCTTACTGACCCCAAAACTTTTGAACTGTAGTGTATCTGCCAAATGTTAACATTGTCAACTTTTAGTACTACCAAAGTCCCTTTAAGACAAGTCATTTCACACGGTGGCCATCTTTGAAACACCTCTCGGGCATGCAAGTGCAGCTCCTATCGCTTTAAATCGGAAACATCAAATTCTCCAAAACTGTTCTCAGAGTTTACGATTAAATTTCATATTTGAAATCACCAATGAAATCTGACAACAACTGTTTCATACATTTTGTTTCTAAACGCTCAAATCATGACAAAAAACTGCATTTTTCAGTCTGGGCAAAGCTAATGCGAATGTGCATTCTTAAGCGCACGTCTCAGAACACTGTCTGTTTCTATAGCAACCGGAGCTTAGGCAGCTGCAGTGACGCAATGACTTTACTAATCAACGATTGGCTCTTTTATTTTGAAGGCGGGGCTTATTCGCCATATTGGGTGTTGAAAGTTGCATTTTCTCCCATTCATAAGTAATTGGAGTGTACCGTCTTCCCATATATAAAGTCTTTGGTAGTACCATATGACCTCAAAGCCTCATCACTCCAGTTTTATATTTTAGATAGCAGTGAGCCTGACAGGTGAGACTCATTTTGGAAAATAAGAACTAGTTTACCTCGTCTCAAAAGCATTTAGCCCTAAGGCTGGTGCTTGCTAATGCAAAACGGTGTATGTTATACCCCCTTTATTGTGTGAAAATCAGAGTATAATGACACTTTGACTGGTTTATTACTTTAATAAAATGAGATTACGTTAAAGAAATAGTTCACCCAAAGATAAAAATTCTGTCATCATTTACTCACCTCATGTCATTCAAAACCTGTATGACTTTCCTTCTTCTGTCAAACACAAAAGATGTTTTGAAAAATATCTGGGTTTGTTGTTGTTGTCGTCGTCGTCGTTTTTGTCCATACAATGAAAGCCAACAAGGTGTTTGAACAGAAATTATGACAGAATTTTCATTTGGGTAAACTTTCCCATTAATTTGATTAAGAAACATCAATGTTAAATAAATAGTTGTTTATTAATAATAAAAAGGCCATGTGTAATATAGTTTATTAGCCTAACTGTACACTGTTTACCGCCATCAAACAACATTGAATCTTAATAAAGAATAGTGTTCACAGGTGTTTATCTACTTTTTCCAGTGACTTTAAAAATGACTCATCTAATCATAATTTAGAGTTTTGTAATGACATTTTAAGCTTTTTGACATTTGTATCCCCCCCCTCCCCCGCTTGAAATTCTTGTGAAAGTTCTGTCATTAAATATTCACTACTTCTGGCAATGCTCTAGGCAATTCCGCACTCTGAATTAAGCAGGGCATCTAAGAGTAGTTGGAATGAAAAGCAGTGCACTCATAATCCATCAGGACCATGTGCTGAGATGTTTACAGTACTGTTCTGAGGAAGCGTGGCGGTCTGATGGATCTTGCATTGGTTTTTCTCATCAACTCCTTTCTATTGCTTTCCATATTTCTTCCATAATCAGATCCTTTGCCGAGGCCTAGTTCCTGCGGTTCCACCCAGCCCTCCTCTGGGTCCAATGTCAGTTCTATTCATCACAATGAGAGTGTGTGTGTTTGTAATGGGATGAAAAAATAAAGCAGATTATTATTATTCACGCTTTATATGGTGCCTGATGAGAGTTAGATATTTCCAGGTATGAAATCGGAGCCTCGCCTGTTCCTGAGTGAATCCCAGTGTCTGGTGCATGCTCACGGTAACGCCCTGGGTGCTCCATATGTTTGTTTCACACTGCGCAAATTGAAACCCTGGGAACCGCTGACCTTGCTTAGGCTAATGATTAAACGGTTTTATCATAATGCTGGTACATGGTGTGTCTCTGTGGCTGGATCTTTAACAAACAGGCAGCCGATGAGAAGGCCAAAGCTTTTTTTTTTTTTATGTTGCTGTTCTATTCTGCCTCTAGTTGTCTTTATTTTGGACGATTCTAGTGTTTCAGATCTGATGCAACTCTTAAATAAGGAAACAATTAGGATTGGGAACCGAGATCCGGTTCTGTTTTTTCAACAAAAAAAAAATATTCTGGAACATTCATTTCATGACTGTTTCCTGCACCACTATTTTGAGTTGAGTTTTTCTCGCCTTTCTATTGGAATTTCCTCATTGTATAAAGTCCTCCTCTTAAACAACTGACTCTTATGAGCTGATTCTTTTTAATGAATCACTCAAAAACCAGTCAGTTATTGGTTTGAATCACTCTAATGACTCACTGAGTCAGCCAATGGTTCTTGACTTGTCTTGAGGTCCAAGTCATTACTTGCATAATATCCGACCCAAAATTATCCAAGAACTATTATGATATTATGTGTACTTAAAGCTCATGACACCTAAATCAGTGTATTTAGTGACTGGTTCTTCATATAACAAAGTGTACCAGAAAACAGCATAGTTTTGGATATTTGTTGGGTATACAATGAGGAGAACGAGTATTTGATACACTGCCGATTTTGCAGGTTTGCCCACTTACAAAGCATGTAGAAGTCAAGTGTAGTCAAGAAGTGTAATTTTTATCATAGGTACTCTTTAACTGTGAGTGACAGAATCTAAAAAAAAAATCCAGAAAATCACATTGTATGATTTTTAAGTAATTAATTTGCATTTTATTGCATGACATAAGTATTTGATACATCAGAAAAGCAGAACTTAATATTTGATACAGAAACCTTTGTTTGCAATTACAGAGATCATACGTTTCCTGTAGTTCTTGACCAGGTTTGCACACACTGCAGCAGGGATTTTGGCCCACTCCTCCATACAGACCTTCTCCAGATCCTTCAGGTTTCGGGGCTGTCGCTGGGCAATACGGACTTTCAGCTCCCTCCAAAGATTTTCTATTGGGTTCAGGTCTGGAGACTGGCTAGGCAACTCCAGGACCTTGAGATGCTTCTTACGGAGCCACTCCTTAGTTTCCCTGGCTGTGTGTTTCGGGTCGTTGTCATGCTGGAAGACCCAGCCACGACCCATCTTCAATGCTCTTACTGAGGGAAAGAGGTTGTTGGCCAAGATCTCGCGATACATGGCCCCATCCATCCTCCCCTCAATACGGTGCAGTCGTCCTGTCCCCATTGCAGAAAAGCATCCCCAAAGAAGGATGTTTCCACCTCCATGCTTCACGGTTGGGATGGTGTTCTTGGGGTTGTACTCATCCTTCTTCTTCCTCCAAACACGGCGAGTGGAGTTTAGACCAAAAAGCTCTATTTTTGTCTCATCAGACCACATGACCTTCTCCCATTCCTCCTCTGGATCATCCAGATGGTCATTGGCAAACTTCAGATGGGCCTGGACATGCACTGGCTTGAGCAGGGGGACCTTGCGTGCGCTGCAGGATTTTAATCAATGACGGCGTAGTGTGTTACTAATGGTTTTCTTTGAGACTGTGGTCCCAGCTCTCTTCAGGTCATTGACCAGGTCCTGCCGTGTAGTTCTGGGCTGATCCCTCACCTTCCTCATGATCATTGATGCCCCACGAGGTGAGATCTTACATGGTGCCCCAGACCGAGGGATATTGACCGTCATCTTGAACTTCTTCCATTTTCTAATAATTGCGCCAACAGTTGTTGCCTTCTCACCAAGCTGCTTGCCTATTGTCCTGTAGCCCATCCCAGCCTTGTGCAGGTCTACAATTTTATCCCTGATGTCCTTACACAGCTCTCTGGTCTTGGCCATTGTGGAGAGGTTGGAGTCTGTTTGATTGAGTGTGTGGACAGGTGTCTTTTATACAGGTAACGAGTTCAAACAGGTGCAGTTAATACAGGTAATGAGTGGAGAACAGGAGGGCTTCTTAAAGAAAAACTAACAGGTCTGTGAGAGCCGGAATTCTTACTGGTTGGTAGGTGATCAAATACTTATGTCATGCAATAAAATGCAAATTAATTATTTAAAAATCATAATGTGATTTTCTGGATTTTTGTTTTAGATTCCGTCTCTCACAGTTGAAGTGTACCTTTGATCAAAATTAGACTTCTACATGCTTTGTAAGTGGGCAAACCTGCAAAATCGGCAGTGTATCAAATACTTGTTCTCCCCACTGTATACACTACCTTTCAAAAGTCTGGGGTCGGTAAGATTAAATAAGGGAAAGAAATGTCTGTCATGGTCACCAATTAAGGCTTCATTTATTTGATAAAAAAATACAGTAACAGTAATATTATGAAATAGTAAAATTGCTCAATTTTCAGCATCATTACTCCAGTCTTCAGTGTCACATGATCCTTCAGAATCATTCTAATATGCTGATTTGCTGCCCAAAAAAACATTTCAATGTTGAATGTTTTTTCAGGGTTCTTTGATGAATAGAAAGTTTAAAATGACATTTATTTGAAATAGAAATATTTTGTAACATTATAAATGTCTTTACTGTAACGTTTGATCGATTTAATGCATCCATGCTAAATAAAATGATTAATTTCTTCGAAAAAAAAAAGAAAAATCTTATTGACCTCACACATTTGAATAGTGTAGTTTGAGTTGTTAAAGTACTCAACAGGTCATTAAGGTACCAGGTAACTGTTAAGAAGCAATGTTGTTTTGCTTCATTTTTGCCATAAGTGGCATGATGACATTGGTTCACACACCTTGAGGTATTGTTTAGGTCTAAGATAATCTAACCAACTTCACTGTATTATACATGCACTGTGTTGATTCTGTAATTAAGTTACATCATCAGCCCTCTAAACGCTGATCACGTCCCACACCTCCCCGTCTCACTTCTTGGGTGGTAGAGTAACTGTGACAGAATGTCCTGTTGCTTTTGCCACTTATAAAGTATCAAGATCCGTCAAATTGTTTGTTTGACCTTGTGTGTTACCCTGGCACCCTGTTCTCTCTCATTTTACCCTTGCTCTCTTGCAAGCTTCTGGAAACAGGGTGTCTAGAATACAAAGTGTGCCATAAAGCAGACACTTGGAATAAAAAACAATTAATCAGTGTGTGCAGAAAGACAGGGTTTTTATCTACCTCTTGCTATTAGAAACGTTTTTCATTAAACTAACAGGGAAAAGGAGCAGTTCCAGGTGGAATCAGCGCTGATTTAAGGGGAATAGTTATGATAACAATCTTAAAATCAGCTTTTAAAAGTGGTCTTTTGATGTTAACATCAAACTTTTGGTGCTAATATGGTAGAAACTAGACAAATTGGGTAGGTGCCTGACCTTGTCTTAGAAAATGTACAAAACTGTGCAAGGTAAAATAAATATTTATAAACTTTTCATTTTGTTTACCTGTGTATCACAAACAGTTATAGTAATTAGTTGGGTCGCCACTTGATGTTGAAAGTATATGGGTCTTGAAGCAAAAACATTTGAAGATTGCTACAATAACATGCAATAACTGCATGATGTGATTTTGCTTTTGTCCACTAGCACTGTAAGTGAACTGTGATGAAAGTGTGTGCATTAATAAAGGAGAATAGCAAAGAAAATAGGCTTAATAGCCTAAAATAATTTAATTAGTATTTTTGTATTACTTTGCCTTAAATGCATGAATGTTTCGCCAATCATTATTACTTATTCGGGTCTTTAGCGACCCAGATCTATATCTAACACGGATGGATCTCTACCTGTCGCGATAATATAAAACTCCCCTGATATTAGAGTATCAATTACAGAAGAATAAA
The DNA here is from genome assembly GCA_039654105.1 of Coreius guichenoti. Classification (NCBI taxonomy): domain Eukaryota; kingdom Metazoa; phylum Chordata; class Actinopteri; order Cypriniformes; family Gobionidae; genus Coreius; species Coreius guichenoti. Next base: position 8,687,833 of record CM077172.1, on the reverse strand, counting down.
ATAAAGCATATTTTGTTACATTTTGGAGCTTGGAAGGGTACCGTTTGAGCAGATGTTTTACCATCATCACTGTCCTCGTCAGAGCTCATTTCCCAGTACATTCAGCCTCTGGCTCATATTCACGAACATATTCTCAAAACTATTATTCAAAATCAACATCTTCAAAATCAATATTTTGATCGCTGATAGCTTCTTCACCAGATCCATCATCAAGTGGCAGTGACTAATATTTGATTGCTTTCAGTACTTGTTCTGCAGTAAATCGCTAAGGCATTTCACGTTTTGCTGATGATACTTCCTATTCTTTTGTTTCCTGCCTGCGTGAAACGGCACTTCATCATTGTGTATCAGACATTGCCACCTTGTGAAATAAAGGTGAATTGCACTTATTCAGTCATCAAAGATTCAATTATTGTTGCTCAGAAAAAATATACTTACACTGTTACACACCTCGGGTCGTTAGCGACCCTATACAATTGTTACAAAAAATGAATGGAAAAACAGGCATTCTTTTATAATTTAAATATTTTTTTCTTGTTATATTGTTTATAATGAATTGAGGAATAGTAGATGGTTTATGTCTAACTTTAAAAAAAATGAATGAGGTGGAGGGTAGTGAATGACGTCTGAGGTATGCGTTTAAGGGTTAAAGATGTGTAAATATTTTTACTGGAAAACAAGACAAACGTGCTGATTAAGACGTGCCGATTTTTTTGGCAGTGAAACTTCCAGCTGCTGTGGCTCTTGAGGACACACTGAGTTTGATGGTGCCTGAATTTATTGTCTCAGTCCGTCTTCTCACTCGCTGTCAGAAGACAAGTGGAAAAAGACTCGAGTGTAAGCAGAGAGGGAGAATTACCCAAAGTGCCATTACTATAAGCACAGTGTCACATGTTCAAAACAAAGGAACGTCACATTCTCAGAAGAGATTGATGTTTAGACTTTAGCCCTCCGGTGAACACTTTTCTGGTTGAAGAACAAAGAGACATTATGAAATCATTCTCCTTTCTTTGTCCTTGATCTCTTTTGAAGCTAAAAGCATTGAGGTAGTTTTAAGATTTAGTTGTGTTTCACGTATTTCCTGTCTGCAGTGCCCATATTAGGATGTTGTGGTATTTACACTACACATGGAGGACTCGAAACAGTCTATGCAATTACTAAAACATATGCAATGCAGTGTTCTAATCCTAGAAATTAAGTCTGGGGATCAGCAACTACCTCATACACATCATGTGTCATGGTTTAGTATTTTGTGATATATCACATTGACATAAGTAGATTGTGATTGACACTGCGCCAACTGCGTGAGAGAGAGAGGTGTCGCTTTCAATCTTTCTCAATCGGTTTGCTTCACTTTTGTCCAGTACCGCATCTCATAGAAGCGACTGATGCACTGAAGGTGACCACCACCATTAATTGTCAAATGATATGAATGAATATAAAAAATAAATACAAATATTTATATAGGATCCTGATGTATTGATGCATTATTGTAAAAGAAAAAGGAAAAAAAAAAAGATTTGCGATATGTTTGATGAACAGTGCAATGAATTCACTTTTTTTTTTTTTTTTTTTTTTTTTACAGTTTGCGCATAACATGCCTTCAAATTGTGGCTCTTGGCTGACCATTGTTCATGTTTGCATTCCTCAGAGAGAAATCTGATGTTTCACTGATCTTCTGGTGATCTTTGCAGAGATATAGAGCATTATCGAGTTTGGAAATGCTGAGCTGGAACAATACACGATTGTTTTGTTTTAGGTGTACCACAGGGTGTTATATTTGGCCCTAAAAATTGTCAACAGCAGCACTTTTCACCCCTAAGGGACTTATGGGAGGGTTACAGAATAACCTTTTCTTTTCTTAGATGCCATGGTCTCTAAAACAATATCACAATGGTGGACTTCGTCAGAATGCCATGTTATTTCACATACTAGGCCTTGGGCTTGTGTTTGCCGCCAAAACCAAAGGTCATTGAGGGTGGCAATTCACCAAGGCACTGGCGCAGACTGGATGTTGTGTTTCTATTTTGGGAAGAAAACATTGCAGGTGTGGTTCAAAAAGAGCAGCTTGCTGGGTAAGGCTTATCTTGTTCTGCTTTAAAGCTCTTGACATCACTGCATGGTTGCAAGATAACATTTACTTTCAGGTCACTGGCCATTCTTTCTTAAAATCAGTTGTGTTTTCCTCACTAGCATTTACGTCTGTAAAAAAGGATTAAGCTCCTCTTAAAGGTTAAAATAGCTGAGAATTATGCCTGTGTGAACTAGCTATAAAACAATAACATCTCAATATTTTTCAGCTGTTTTGACCATGATTAATGAAATATATTTCAATATTTAGGCATTAGCTCTGGAACCATCATTTCAACCAAACAAATATTATCGCCAAGTAGATTTAAAATGTTTAATGCAAGAAGTAAATTACATTATGAATGTAGTTAAAAATAATCAAGCCATGTTTTCACCAATTTTTTTTTTCCTCACTTGAAGAATATTTAATCATTTTTAGCTACAACCACCAATAATGTGCTTTTGGAGTGTGACTACCTGTTTGTCCATCCAATGGTATTAAATTATTTTTGCAATTCCATTTGATGATGCTAGTGATGCATACGTTATATAATTCACCTTCATGTTTAACTCAGAAGCATTAAAAATTTATCTTTCTTTATGCTTTCATACAAACCCGATTCCAAAAAAGTTGGGACACTGTACAAATTGTGAATAAAAAAGGAATGCAATAATTTACAAATCTCATAAACTTATATTTTATTCACAATAGAATATAGATAACATATCAAATGTTGAAAGTGAGACATTTTGAAATGTCATGCCAAATATTGGCTCATTTTGGATTTCATGAGAGCTACACATTCCAAAAAAGTTGGGACAGGTAGCAATAAGAGGCCGGAAAAGTTAAATGTACATATAAGGAACAGCTGGAGGACCAATTTGCAACTTATTAGGTCAATTGGCAACATGATTGGGTATAAAAAGAGCCTCTCAGAGTGGCAGTGTCTCTCAGAAGTCAAGATGGGCAGAGGATCACCAATTCCCCCAATGCTGCGGCGAAAAATAGTGGAGCAATATCAGAAAGGAGTTTCTCAGAGAAAAATTGCAAAGAGTTTGAAGTTATCATCATCTACAGTGCATAATATCATCTAAAGATTCAGAGAATCTGGAACAATCTCTGTGCGTAAGGGTCAAGGCCGGAAAACCATACTGGATGCCCATGATCTTCGGGCCCTTAGACGGCACTGCATCACATACAGGAATGCTACTGTAATGGAAATCACAACATGGGCTCAGGAATACTTCCAGAAAACATTGTCGGTGAACACAATCCACCGTGCCATTCGCCGTTGCCGGCTAAAACTCTATAGGTCAAAAAAGAAGCCATATCTAAACATGATCCAGAAGCGCAGGCGTTTTCTCTGGGCCAAGGCTCATTTAAAATGGACTGTGGCAAAGTGGAAAACTGTTCTGTGGTCAGACGAATCAAAATTTGAAGTTCTTTTTGGAAAACTGGGACGCCATGTCATCCGGACTAAAGAGGACAAGGACAACCCAAGTTGTTATCAGCGCTCAGTTCAGAAGCCTGCATCTCTGATGGTATGGGGTTGCATGAGTGCGTGTGGCATGGGCAGCTTACACATCTGGAAAGACACCATCAATGCTGAAAGGTATATCCAAGTTCTAGAACAACATATGCTCCCATCCAGACGTCGTCTCTTTCAGGGAAGACCTTGCATTTTCCAACATGACAATGCCAGACCACATACTGCATCAATTACAACATCATGGCTGCGTAGAAGAAGGATCCGGGTACTGAAATGGCCAGCCTGCAGTCCAGATCTTTCACCCATAGAAAACATTTGGCGCATCATAAAGAGGAAGATGCGACAAAGAAGACCTAAGACAGTTGAGCAACTAGAAGCCTGTATTAGACAAGAATGGGACAACATTCCTATTCCTAAACTTGAGCAACTTGTCCCCTCAGTCCCCAGACGTTTGCAGACTGTTATAAAAAGAAGAGGGGATGCCACACAGTGGTAAACATGGCCTTGTCCCAACTTTTTTGAGATGTGTTGATGCCATGAAATTTAAAATCAACTTATTTTTCCCTTAAAATGATACATTTTCTCAGTTTAAACATTTGATATGTCATCTATGTTGTATTCTGAATAAAATATTGAAATGTGAAACTTCCACATCATTGCATTCTGTTTTTATTCACAATTTGTACAGTGTCCCAACTTTTTTGGAATCGGGTTTGTACTTGTGAGACAAGGAAGGATTGGGGAACCAGTCTGACGACGCGGTCCTTTGGAAACATAATATATGAAAATAAATATTCATGTTTAATTTTATATTTCCAGTGAAGTTATCTTGAAATATTCAATAAATCGACCAGTCCTACTAAGAATCAGCCTGTTTGGACCGGATGTGGTCTTAATCACTAGGTCTCTGTGTAAGCATGATGCATTAATTGTGGGATATTTCTTGGGATGCGCTTTGATGTGCTGTTGTTTGTGCCTGTTTGACTTGGAGCCCCGGGCCTATTTTTGTTTGGGGCCTTTGGGACGTGGGGACGGACACAACAATCAACCGGTCAGATCTGGAATGAGATGTGGGAACTGGGACGTCCTCAGTTTAACAGAAGAAGGTCATAGCGAGAGCATGTGTGGGGTGCATGCAGCATTTTAAAAATAGTCATAGTTTTTCAAGGAATTTTCAGCCGAGTAAGCTTTTTTTTTTGACAGGTTTGAGAATAGTAATGTATGATAGCGACAGTGTGTTTATTCAGTGGAATTGAGGAAGGTCACTGTTTTTCCTCACAGCTCTGACATCCAGCTATTGGTTTACAAGGTTTGGAGTGGTTAGTCTGCTTTAACAGCACAGGATATGGGTTTTATCATGTTCACTAATAACAATAGTTATGAGAAAAAAATGTAAGTCCTGCAAATGCAAGTTTCATTTTCACCGGAAGGTCCAGTTATGACATTTTAATTAGACATTATGAGGTCAAAAAAAAAGTAACGTATGCACTAGGGGTGTAACGGTACATGTATTCGTCCCGAACGGTCACAGTTTGGTGCATACAGTCAGACGACGAATACAGTAAGTCGCATGCGATCCACACTCCAATTCAGAAGGGGGCACGGGCGGTAGTGCAACGCTGTTTGCTAACCACCACAACAGGAAAAAGAGCAGAAGAAGACACGATCTAGTATGCACCAACTCAAAACAATGCTGCGTCACAATTCGCATACTATACGTCCTAAATAGTATTCGAAATTATAATTAGTGTGTCCGAAATCATGGTATGTTGAAATAAGTATTCAAAAGTTTTGTTACCCGGATGGTCTACTTTTTCCGGTTAGAATCAGAAGTGCAGATCTGTGCACACGCTGATGGGTAATATTGCCCACAATATTAGTTTAGATACGTGCTACTACATTTCTCTCTGAAACGGTAGGAAATTAAACTTAATTGAATGTGGAGGATTTTAACTGTGACAAGATGATTGACAGCAGTTTAAACTGTAATAGATGCATGTAACTGAGCAATAGAGCTGTCTGTTAAAGATGACAAAGTAGTATGTCCCAAAGCTTGCATACTCTTCTGCTACACACTCAAAAGATTGTATTTTTTCTTTACAAAAAGTGTACGTACTTTTACGGTGTAGTATAAGAAGGTCAATTGGGATGCAGCACAAGAGTTCAGAATGGCACGCAAGAGCTTGCTAGTAGCCTATATACGGTGAGTGTCAATTAATTTTTGTGACGTGCGTTCCACTAACTTCACGGAAAGGAAACCGGGACGGCAGAAAGCGGCATCCTGTTTGTTTTCTTTATTTTACAAAAGCACAATTTTTTGTTTTTATTGTGAGTGCAGAGTGTACACAAATAAAAATAGACTGTTTCGAATGATATCTTACTCTTATCTGTATGACCATAGTTTATGCTATAAATGACTGAGTGTTTTAAGCTGTTTCCATTGAAATAGTTAGACAAAATCATTTGGCATTGTGCCGATTTGTGTTGTGGAAGTCTCACTACTACAGTCCAATGATAAAATATGCATGTCCTGGAAATGGAAACGCATCAAGTTGCTGTCTCATCGTGGAAAGGTGGAGTCGCTCATCTTTCCGTGATTTCTTGAAAAAGTGTAATATTGAACTTTGTGCATCAGCTTATGCAAGAGTGCATTCTGTTGCTTAGTGTGGAGGCTGTACTGTACCAACTAGGGGACTAAATACTGCTAAGTGGAACAAACTGTAATTTGCACTACTGTCTGTTCAAAATAAATGAAAAGAAACCTAACAATGTATCAAACCGTGATGTCAATAGAACCCTTAATATGCATGGATGCATTTAGAAAACTTTAATTTCATGCTGTCTGTAAACAGCCAAATTAATGCAAATATCTTATACAACGCAAGGTTCATAACAAAAACACAGCTGGGTTGCCGGGAATATTGGAACGTTATGTTTACACTTTGATGCGTGTGGGGTTTTCTACAAATGTTTACCCCTAGTTAGCGTTTCTCATCTGTTCTGTGATTGGTGGATACGTGGCATGCTTGACGTTGCTTAGTAGCGCTTATTTATGTTAAGTTGCTGCTTTTCCCATCCTTCTTCCTCTAGTCTCTACTCATTTAAAGCAGAGTATGTAACTCCATCTGCGCTGTTTACAAATCACAAGTCCAAATTGTAGCAGAGAGCATGAGTTCTACTGTGTTTAATTAAACAACTACGCTGTTTGTGAATGGGAATAGACCGTGTTGCTCTCATATGTGGCTATTGTTACATGGGTTATTGACAGACTTTTGTGTTGTCTCTTTATTAAATCTATCAACATGCTTGATTGTTTTGGCCATGTATCAAACTGTTATTAGGACTCATATTTGCACACTTTTTGGTAGTATTTTAAGTTTGAGATTAATATTTCCCATGAACTATGTAAAAGATGTGAATGGACACAGTGTTCCAGTTTGGACTGCTCTGACAAATCAACATTTGCTGATATGATTTGTAAATTACGTTTAACCTGACGTTAGAGATGGCCTATTTGTGTGCTAATGTAATTAATCATTGTGTGTTGCAAATGAACAATTTGTTTTTAATGAGAAAAGGGGTGTTTGGCATGTTTTTTTAGGGAGTCTACATACTGGAGTACACCATTTGCTTCCTTTTAACTTTGTCCAAGTAGATTTGACATCCATTCTGTCATTGGAGTCCAAAAATAACAAAACCTCTGAGATTTGAAACTGTGAACAGATACACAGCTAAAACTGAGACTGCGTTTGCATTAGACCATTTTATCAAAACTTAGTTCATATTCTACAGTATTAGGACACACCTCAAATATTGTCTCTGCAGATTAACATTTCATGTCCGTTTCTATCTATTTTTGTAATGTATCCATGTAATGAGGCAAGTGTACAATAGTTTATATATATTTCAATTCAATTAAAAAAATAGCCCTAGTTTTAATTTAATCTATGGGCACTCATAGTTTCTGTAATTTTAGAACTAAAATATTGTAGTATTATTATATTACACACACAATTATTATATCAAATATTATATTATTAAAATATTTCATTAAAATTAAAAATAATAATACAATTTCTGGATTGCAGAAGTTTTAGGAGCTGAATTTTTCTTCAGGGATCCTGCTAATAAATTGACGTGAATTTCTACATAATTTAAAGAAAAAAATCTACTTACAATTTCTACCCATTAAAATATTTTAGAGCTTGTCATAACTATTAAGTGTATATTCATTATAAAAATTCCCATGGAGTTATAAGATTTTCTTTATTTCCATGACTTTTCCAGGACTAGAAATCACTTTTAAAATTAGGCTACATCAGGTTTTCCGAGACTTGTGATTTTTAGCTTATTTTAATATTTATTTTGTGTCCTATTTGATTAGGCCTCCTAGTTGTAGATTGTATACCTTTCTGAAGGTATTTTCAGGCAGGTATATTCCCTAATGTTGATCTGTTTGTGTTTCCTTTATAATCACCAGACTTTGGTAATAAAATTAGGTGGTGGTGCTGGTTATCAAGATTTCATTTTAGTCATGCTTTTATGATCAGTCTGAAAATAGACACATGCTATTAATATCAGTGTGTGAATTGTAGGAGATCAGACCACTAAATTATTAATCCTTCCCATTTGGTCAGGCTCATCTGTTCCTTCATAAAGTGCCAGATCCAAAACAGGAAATGACTCCGCACCAGTTTGTAATCTTTCAACTAAACAGACATTTCCTGCTCAACTTGTTTTTTTGACTTTTTCTAACATCTATTCCAACTAAGACCCTCATCCCGCCTCCATCTCTCCTTCTCTCACTTTTTCTTCGGTTTGCTTCGTATTGACAATCTCTGTAGATGTTATTAGTTTCTCATGCCGGTTATTTGTTGTCCCTGCCATCACATGGCCTTCATCTCTTATTTGATTTTCCAGTAATATCTGGAAGCAATGTTCCCTCTATTTTTTGTTCTTGCTAAGCAAATAATATTCCTTTTGGACAGATCCTTGGGTCACCTGAACAGAAACATCCCATGTGACAGTTTAGTTCTTAGATTATCACATTTTGTAGACCGCCTCTTTAAAGACGTTTTTATACATTAAGTAACAAAAAAGGAAATAAAAAAATCTCTTTTGCAAAAACATTCTTTTATAAAATATTGGATATTTAGGATGATTGTGTCATTTAAAGCTGCAGCGCGTCATTTCTACATCTCTAGCATCTGTTATTTGACAAAAACATGCCAATGATAATTAGAGCTGCACGATTAATCGTAAAGATGGCGATCTCGATTCAAACACACACATATTTTATTCCTAAATGGCAACGATTCGAACCTTTGACAAGTACGATCACAGCGAACATTCAAATCTGCCGCTGAGGCAGAGAGAGCAGTTGTCATGTATAAAACAGCTTCACAAACAGTCTTTATCGTTATTTCTGTTACAATGATTCAAACTATTTTCAAATTATCACAGAAGTACTGGGATAAAAGTTTACAATTCGGATATAAACACTGATGTCTATGGCAGCGATCAAAATGGAGTAAATCACATTTTGAAAGTAACTTGGCACTTAAAAAAAAAAAAAGATTGTATCGATTACATTGTTACGCCAGTAGGTGGCGACAAGCGAAATGTATTTGTCATTGAATCATTCATTCAAGATATTTGTTCAAAAACACTGATTCATCCAGTAATGAAAAAAGGGAAGTCTTTATGAGTAAGTCATTGAATCATTCATTCAAACCATTTTTTTAAAAATAATTTATTCAAATTAGTTAGACATTTTAAATAGACTGCAGCAATTAGCATTTTCAGAACTTCTAGTAAATTGTATGTTACTTTTAGTTTAGAAATCGTGGGAGAATCGTGATCTCTATTTGAATCACAAAAAAAATCATGATTCTCAATTTATCCAGAATCGCTCAGCTCTACCGATAATTGCCATTTTCATAACGTGATCAGCCGGATTTTTCAAAGAGGCGCTTTTATGCAATTTTTTCCACATGCATTATGCTAACTGTAGATTACAGATTTGCATTTATTGGTGTTTATGGGTTTAGCAATGATTACAGAGAATTACTGTATTTATTCTTGAAAGTGGGAAGTCATACATTTAGGATAATATATGTAATTTCAGAGTCTGTTTTTGATTGCCGTCCATGTATGCTATGCATGCAATTTTGGCTTTGAGAGTCTGTGTGATTGGAGACAGTGCTGTTTAATGTGCTGACACCTGGTCTATTACACATTCTGTTTTCAGTTAACACCCTTCACCAACTTCATCTGCAAGTAATGCATCAAAGACATGTCGGCTCATGCATTTCTGTTCTTGCTCAGACGAGCATATGATGTGTGCAAAGATTTAGTTTATGTGGCTGGGTTCAGTAGAGGAAGACTCTTGAAAGTCTGCTTCATAAGACACAAGACAGTCACAGCACTCTTCTTTGGGCCTTCCACCAATCCCTCTGGAGAGATGGGGGCCTGGATATTGTTGTGCAATTCGGATCTGAGTCTGTCCCTTTTTGCTTTTGTGCAGGTGAACTGTCCCCCACTGTAGTATCCCGTCCGAGCCAAGGACATGGAGGAGTGCGAGTCCGCCCCTGCCAGTTTCAAGAGGAGGGCCTGGGCTCAGAGCCGAGACTCCTGGCAGGCTTCTGAGTCTCAGGACCAGGGCGCAGAGGAGCTGCTGTCTGCCCAGCCTATGGAGGATAAGACTTCCACAGCCTCAGAAACAGGTACAGTGTTTCTATTAATTGTACAATTTTTCAGGTTTGTTCGGTTCTGTGATTACGGATACTACATACTACAACACTTGCATTGTCTCCTGGTTAAACATCGTATTGATTTTAAAATCCTTCTTACTTATAAGGCACTCAATAATCTTGCACCTTCATACTTATCTGACCTTCTTAATAATTACACTCCTACTCATACTTAAAGATCATCTTCTGCATTCACTCTTGTTCTCCCTCGAACTTGCACAACTTCTATAGGCTCCTGAGCCTTTAGTCATGCAGCTCCTTATTTATGGAACTTGTTGCCACAGGATGTGCGAAACTGTGAAAGTCTTCTTGTTTTTAAATCTCGCCTTAAGACCCATGTTTTCAGGCAGGCTTTTATGTGATTGCTTTTATGCTTGCGTCCAGTCTGTTTCATGCTGTAATAATGATTATTTGTTGTTTATTGTTGATTGTTTTATTGTGTTTGTAAGGTGTCCTTCAGTGTCATGTAAGGCGCCTATAAAAAAGAATGTATAATAATAATAATAATGATACATAGTATTAGGGTTGAATTTTCAGAAATTTGTAATTTCAACCAAGCAGTCATTGGAGCAGCCATGTGGATTCAAAAATGCAGAAAATGCATTAAATTTTAACAACAAAGTAATAAACAGCAATATTTACCATTGTATATTGTTGTGCAAATGTTTTAATATATGAAAAATACCACACAAAATCATATACCACATAAAGATTTTTAAGTGATGCAAAGAAATCGTTGATTTTTAAATCATTTGATTGAAATGGACAGTTTGGACTGATTCATGAAAATAAATGTAATTATTATTAATATTTTTTCTACAGAAGTTTCAGCCAGAGATGTTATTAATTACTCTGATTCTGTAGAAACTGACTTTCCTGGCATTGTTTTTTTTTTTCCTTCAGCAAATATGATGATTGTAATGCAATTAAAATCATCATATTTGCTGAAAAAAAAAAAACAATGCCAGGAAAATCATTACAAATATACTGCGAATATATTTGATATACTAAGTTCGTACATTGCTATTAAGGATGTTAATTACACACACACAATTTAATTTAGACTGATACTGATAACTAATATTATAACACATTGTTTGCTTGATACCGATTGTATTGCCTCTTTAAATTTCACAGAGCTGTTTTTGAATGAATTAAGCCTACAGATAAACGGTGTGCTTTTTGTGAATGCTAACATTTATTGGGCTATCAATTTTCAGCGATACAGAGATATACCGTAAATACCCTTATAAATGGACACCTAAAAATGTATGCAAATTTAGGCTGATATTTATATGTTCAGGGGCAAAACAGAATGGCAAACCATATGATTGTCATTTTTAACATTTAAATTTGAGTTATCAGCAGGGCTTTTGGGGGTTTGAAGTTCTGCAGGATTTACTGGAAGTCATAATGTTGTAATGAACACAACAGAGAGAGATTACAGAGGTTTGGCTGCTTGGCTTGGCATTTGATTCTCCATGCAAGTCATGATAAACCAATTAAGAGCAAAGAAATGTTTCTGAAAAAATAGAAATCGCAGACCACAGTGGTACTTCAGAGAATGCCCTGTGTTTGTCGTCATAGTTATATTTGTTTACTGTTTGTTTGTTTGATGTTGCTTTTAGAGAAATTATTTTGGTTATTACACGGAACAGTTACTTGTATTTTTTTCCCTCAGGTCGTAATCCAAATCAAGTAGAGAACTGGCTCAGGACCTGCAGGTGAGTTACCTAAAAAAAAAAACACTCATAAAATACAAATGCAAATGGTGTGAGAAAGATATGTGTACACACCACAGTGTGACGTGAATTGGTAAGTAAACAAATCATTCAGATGCGTTCCGGCAGAGAAAAGCGTTCTGTCCCCTGTCTCTCTGGTGTCTCTTGACAAGCTGTAAATTTGAGAGAATTGTGTGAATAGTTCAGTGGGTTCAGACCATGATCTTCCCAGAGTCAGGAAAGTCGTTACTTGTGAGGACTGACTATTGTCCTTTGTGCTGTGCAGGGTTTTTTTGGTGGCCTGTTTGGGTCTGTGGGGGCCCATTAATGCTGAAGTTGTCCTCAGAGAGTTTTTAGTCTTTCTCTCTGTACTGCCAGGCTGTTTTTTTAAGATGTACGGCTGTTTAGCTCTGAAACGCAGGAGGAAAGGGCCATTGATTTACTTTGTAGATATACGTCCCTCATGACCAACATAAACCTTCCACGTGAAAAACAAAACACAAAAATTCCAGAATTGTTGGTGCATGTCCCTGTGCCGTTTCATCTTGTGATCTAAAAGGAAGCCTTGCAGGTTTGTTTAAACGTTGAAGGAAATTTGGCTTAATGTCATTTTACTCAACTGTTTTCGTGGAACATCTGAGAATCATTAGTTGTCAATGATGCAATAACATTTAATTGCTGTCTTAATCTGAATCTTTGAGTTTAAAAGCCGGAATTAATTTAAAAGTCTAAGTTCTGTTTGCTTGTATTTTTGCTACAATTAAGGTATCACCAACATGTTTGGAATTATTCATATTGATAAAGTTATGTTGCTGTCCCTAAGTAAAAAAAAAAAAAAAAATTAAATTAAATAAAAATCTGATATGGGCCATTATAATGACATGTACACCATTTGGGGTTGGTAATATTTTTGAATGTCCCTTTCGAAAGTCTCTTATGCTCACCAAGGCTATAGTGGGGAGAACAAGTATTTGATACACTGCCGATTTTGCAGGTTTGCCCACTTGCAAAGCATGTAGAAGTCTGTAATTTTTATCATTACTCTTCAACTGTGAGAGACGGAATCTAAAACAAAAATCCAGAAAATCACATTGTATGATTTTTAAGTAATTAATTTGCATTTTATTGCATGACATAAGTATTTGATACATCAGAAAAGCAGAACTTAATATTTGGTACAGAAACCTTTGAGATCATATGTTTCCTGTAGTTCTTGACCAGGTTTGCACACACTGCAGCAGGGATTTTGGCCCACTCCTCCATACAGACCTTCTCCAGATCCTTCAGGTTTCGGGGCTGTCGCTGGGCAATACGGACTTTCAGCTCCCTCCAAAGATTTTCTGTTGGGTTCAGGTCTGGAGACTGGCTAGGCCACTCCAGGACCTTGAGATGCTTCTTACGGAGCCACTCCTAAGTTGCCCTGGCTGTGTGTTTCGGGTTGTTGTCATGCTGGAAGACCCAGCCACGACCCATCTTCAATGCTCTTACTGAGGGAAGGAGGTTGTTGGTCAAGATCTCGCGATACATGGCCCCATCCATCCTCCCCTCAATACGATGCAGTCGTCCTGTCCCCTTTGCAGAAAAGCATCCCCAAAGAATGATGTTTCCACCTCCATGCTTCACGGTTGGGATGGTGTTCTTGGGGTTGTACTCATCCTCCTTCTTCCTCCTTCTTCTTTGATGCCCCACAAGGTGAGATCTTGCATGGTACCCCAGACCGAGGGAGATTGACCGTCATCTTGAACTTCTTCCGTTTTCTAATAATTGCGCCAACAGTTGTTGCCTTCTCACCAAGCTGCTTGCCTATTGTCCTGTAGCCCATCCCAGCCTTGTGCAGGTCTACAATTTTATCCCTGGTGTCCTTACACAGCTCTCTGGTCTTGGCCATTGTGGAGAGGTTGGAGTCTGTTTGATTGAGTGTGTGGACAGGTGTCTTTTATACAGGTAACAAGTTCAAACAGGTGCAGTTAATACAGGTAATAAGTGGTGAACAGGAGGGCTTCTTAAAGAAAAACTAACAGGTCTGTGAGAGCCGGAGTTCTTACTGGTTGGTAGGTGATCAAATACTTATGTCATGCAATAAAATGCAAATTAATTATTTAAAAATCATACAGTGTGATTTTCTGGATTTTTACCTATGATAAAAATGACAGACCTCTACATGCTTTGTAAGTAGGAAAACCTGCAAAATCGGCAGTGTATCAAATACTTGTTCTCCCCACTGTACATTTATTTGATGAAAAATACAGTAAAAACAGTAATATTGTGAAATATTATGACAATTTAAAATAACTTATCTCTGTTTGAATATATTTAAAAATGTAATTTATTTCTTTGAGGGCAAAGCTGAATTTTCAGCAGCCATTACTCCAGTTTCAGTGTCACATGATCCTTCAGAAATCATTCTAATATTCTGATTTGGTGCTCAAGAAACATTTCTCATTATTATCAATGTTGATGAATGGAAAGTTTAAAAGAACAGCATTTATTTGAGACTTTAATGATGAAATGCTGAGTAAATGCCAGCATTTTATTTTTGGGTGCTCTGTTCCTTCATAGTTGATTTAATCAAATGCTCTGAACTAGTGTAAATTTCCCCGCTGAACCCAGTGCCACACACTAGGTCAATAAAAATACCTCGTGCTCGTCCTATTTCCAATTCCTGCTCATTATCATTAAACACACACAAGACAGACATCCTCCTACAGGCTGACAGGAAATGTAAGTGTCTCTACCGCCGAGAGTTTGCTGGATATCCGGAGCTAGAAAGACTTTGGTGGTGCTGCTGGTGTTGTGAAACATGGCCAGCGCGCGGCAGAGCCTGAGCTATTCTTAGCCTCGTTGTATGTGGTGTGGTTTTTTTCTCACGCCGTTAGGATCTCCAGGTGTCTGGATGAAAGTGGCAGGAGATTTCGAAGGCAGCGTTTTGTAAGTGCCAAGAGAATCTGTGTCAGCACTTTGCAGTTCTGTGTGTACGAAGAAACTAACACGAGAGGGAAGGGTGTTTTTGTGTGTGTTTCTGCTCGAGTGACATTTTAAGGGGGAGATTTGGCGAGTGGAAGGAGAGGATATGACGTGTTATTGATCTTTCAACAGGACTCCTCTCGGGGCCTCTTTGGACGAACAGAGCGGCAGTCCGTCCAGAGGTGAGTTCATCATCTTCAGACCAACTTTTTGGGATCGGTTTTACTGTAAAAGTTACTCAACTGCTGGATGACTCTCTTCTCCACCACTCCTTGTGAACTTTGGAGCAAGACCTCACAATGCACTACAGCGCGCATGCACATTTATTGGCACAAACACGCACACACACGTACGCTGTTTTGGGGCCAATAGCAGACCCCCACACTCTCCAGGCAAAGTAGTGCTTGATTAGATGAATGTTTCTTCAGGGTTTAATACTAAACAGGACTGAAGCCAAGAGCCAGATAATGTGTTATGGATCAGGTCATTCGAAACTGCATCGGCAGTCTTTCTGATAACTTTGTAGGTAAGGCAGTTGCTCTTAAGAGTAAATATTTACTTTTACTCGCTATATAGCCACATTCGGGCTCTGAAGTGCTACTTGGATGTATTTAAGTGTTTTTATGTTGAAGAGAATGGAAAATGATCACTTGTTCGTCGGGATAGGTCAGTGCAAAGTGTTTGCTCTCTGAAAGCTGATCTCTTTGCTTTTCAGGGCCATTAAAGAATGGCTGTAGCTTTGAAGATGACCTGTCCCTGGGAGCTGAGGGTAAGTACTCTCCACTTTCTCCCTCAATCAGATGTAATTGCTCTCAAGTGCACTCCTTTGTGAGGAATGTGCCGAAGTATTCCAAGAATTCCACGTAGTTTCTTAGAGGTTAATGAACCGATTGACAAACAAGAATGACTGCTGGCTGCCTTGTGTTATAGCTGTTTCGTTTTTTTAAAACCTAGTGGGTCTGTTGTGAGTTTTTGTGCTAAGTGTTTACATTCTATTTGGATTATGTGCTGTTAAAGACACACACTGTGACATGCAGACACATGCATGTGATACTCGGGTTAAAAGACTGGTCTTGGCACTTCAGATAACTTATCTCTGGTTTCATGGTGCACCTTATGGCCCGTGTGTTAGCGGGAGAGGAACGCTTAAATAATAAAAGTGACTTTGCAGCTCACTTTTAATTCCACTAGTTCACAATGCCATAAGTGTAGCAGAATTCTGATGTTAGCTAGGAATTATTTGTGGTGAGGAATTATTTTATGCTGATGTGTAATGTTTTATAGGCATCCTAGATAAACTTTATCACTGTGGAAAAAATTTTTTTTAGAAGGCTGTTTGTATTGTTTGTTTTGACTCATGCATGTCTCTACTTGGTGAGAGTTAACTTTGGAACCTGTGTGTGCTACTTAACTTTAACAATGTTTAAAAAACAACTGTAATACAACAATATTTATGATATATTAACATTAAAAAATAATAGTATGAAAAGCACTTGCATTGTTTGCTTGTGTAATGTGCCCTCAACTGTACTGTATTTTCTTGGTTAATTTGCTATCTTATGTGTGGGTGTATTTTTACAGTTGTTGAATGACAAGTTTAAACAACACAACAAGTTGAGGAAAAACTTTTCTGCAGACTCTTCGCAAGCCATTGTGCAACTGCAGTTGACCAGATTTCACCCTTCACTGTGTCTGTATGTGAAGGAACGAGTCCAGACTCGTTCCAGTTCCACTGAATTGACAAAAGCACAGGAATCAGGCAGCACCAGTTGTGGGAATTTCTGTGGAAATTTGAGGTTGAGCATTTTCTCCTGAGGCTGATGAATGAGTGCATGTAAACCAGGATGCTTCAGGCCAGAAAATCTCTGGCTAATGTCCTCTGCGTCCCTGTGTTCAATCCTGTCCTCCTTAGTGAACTAAAACGTGGTGTCTAATGTGATTTGTAACACGAATCGTTTGGCAGGTTAGGATGTGTGCGCATATAATTCTGTCATTGTGCTCTAAGTGCTGAGGAAAACGTTCCACAAAGTGGATTGTCGTCCGGAGTGGATGGTTCTCAGCTGGATAAATCACATTTGGAAATTAACATTGTCACAACGTTAAATAAGGCTCCTTCGTAAAGAATTTCGGACAATTCCCACAATGCTAAAATGGCAGCCAGGGCTTTTGTTAACTGCACTTGTGTCAAAGGTTGACAGGTGGTTTCAGGGGAATTTGGTATCAAATTAGGTAGGAATCCAGCACAGTTAATCCTATATTCTTCTTTCTCTCTCATCTCTACAGCCAATCACCTCCAGAACAGTAGCACAAAAACAGAGGCCAATGGGTAAGCAGGACTTCCAAAATGTTCCGATCTCCTTCGGTTTTGGTCTAGTCACAGGTGGGTGACTGTCTTCTTTCCTCAGCTATGAAATGCCAGCCAAGGCCAAAAGGAGCCAGTTCAAACAGAAGGGCAGAAGTATGAACTCCACAGGGTCTGCAAAGAGCAGCACCACAGTGTCCAGGTACTTTACAACAATGACGTACTTAAGTCATTAACACATGCAAAATCTATGTGCTTGTGAAAGCATCTCAACCAGTGATTGGGCAAGGAGTTTAAATATGATAAATGTATAATCATTTTAATGTAGGCTTTACTGTAGTTAATGATAATCTGGCCATATTTAAATAACTTATACTTATGTTTCACATTAGTGATAGATATATATATATATATATCTCAAACTAGCCAAATATCAGCCAATTAATTGGTCTGGATGATATACAGTATGTATATACAGTACCGGTCAAAAGTTTGGAAACACTACTATTTTTAATGTTTTTGAAAGAAGTATCTTATGCTCACCAAGGCTCCATTTATTTGATCAAAAATACAGAAAAAAACGTTATATTATGAAATATTATTACAATTTAAAATAATGGTTTTCTATTTTAATATACTTTAAAATATAATTTATTTCTGTGGTGCAAAGCTGAATTTTCAGCATCATTACTCCAGTTTCAGTGTCACATGATCCTTCAGAAATCATTCTAATATGCTGATTTATTTTCAGTGTTGGAAACTATTGTGTTGCTTAGTATTTTTTATAACCTATGATGCTTTTTTCAGGATTCTTTGATGAATAAAACATTAAAAAAAGAACAGCCTTTATTTGAAATAGAAATCCTTTGAACTACCGTTCAGAAGTTTGGGGTCAGTAATTTTTTCATTTATTTTTTTTTTTTTTGAAAATACTTTTATTCAGAAAGGATGTGTTAAATTGATAAGAAGTGATAGTAAAGATTTATGTTGTTAGAAAAGATTTCTATTTTGGATAATTGCTGTTCTGTTTAACTTTGTATTCATCAACAAATCCTGAAAAAAAAGTATCACAGGTTCCAAAAACATATTAAGCAGCACAACTGTTTACAACATTGATAATAACTGAGCACTAAATCAGCATATTAGAATGAAATAACCCATGTTGCTAACACTTTACAATAAGGTCTCGTTTGTTAACGTTAGTTAATGCATTAACTAACGTGAACTAACAATAAACAATATATTTTTACTGCATTAATTGACCTTTGTTAATGTTAGTTAATATAAATATTAATGTTCATGTTAGTTCACAGTGCATTAACTAATGTTAACAGACACAATTTTTTAATCATTGTTAGTTCATGTTAACTAATGTTAACCTTACTGTAAAGTGTTACCAAAATCTTTATATGCAGTGTCTGTAATGCTTTGCTTTGACAAATATCGGTTGGCTGATGCAGATATTCCACGGATGTTGTTTTTCCTGCAGTGTTTCGGAACTGCTGGACCTGTATGAGGAGGATCCAGAGGAGATTTTGTACAACCTCGGCTTTGGACGGGAGGAGCCCGACATTGCCTCAAAAATCCCTTCTCGTTTCTTCAACTCGTCTTCTGGCGCCAAGGGCATCGACATCAAAGTTTACCTGGGAGCCCAGATTCAGCGCATGGAGTTGGAGAACCCGAACTATGCCCTAACAAGTATGTCAGTCGAGCTGTCAACACAATCCCTGACGTCTGATAGCATTTCTGCCCCTGTGGTTCACACCGATGAGAATGATGAATGGAGGGAAATAGTCAATGTTACTTGCAGAGTGTAGCGAGCATTTAGAAATGCCTACATTTGTCCGCTCCCCTTTTTTAATTCGGGAAATAATCATTACATCATTGTTTCGTTTTGAATGGCCATGATGCATAGACATAACATTGTAGCTAGGCAACCGGACAACATTTAAGTCAACATAAAGTCAAAAAAGACTGTTTACCTTCTTAATGCACATTCTTGGGCTTATTGTGCACAATACATCGTGCATGTTATTGCAAATAAAACATGTTTGTCCTAGAAATCTTTTATCTAAATAAGTTAATAACTTGACTTTCCTTTTTGGCTCACATGCAAAGCATTCTCCAGCAACTCCACTCCAGGTTTTCCAAAATTCACTCTTCTTGCAATTAAATTTAAGGATGAATGATGTATCATTATTGACCAATATTTGCTTTATTTTTTTTTTTTTTTATCATTCTTGGCATTAATTATTTAGTTGTGTATGTTCATGTAAAGTCTAAAAAAAACCTAAAAATTTAATAACATTGTTAAATGTTAAAACGGTTTTAACATTGCAAATCTCCAAATTAATATCCACTTTTCGTTCTGTACATTATATTGTTGTCATGCCTAAATTCACTTCCATCATTTAAAAAAAAAATTATTACATTTTTTTTTTTTTTTTTTTTTTTCTATTTTAATTCATATATTTTGACAAAATAGTGTAGAATTTTAATATTGGACACTTATCAGTTATCAACCATAACATGAAAATATCCATCGACATCGTTATCAGCCAGAATTTTAATAACAATGCATCCTTGATTGCATTATCGATCCTGGAGCGAGAGACTGCACTTTCGAGAAAAGAAAGAGCACTGCTTACGCAACTGCATACAAGTATTTAACCATACAAAGAAGAAAGACAAAGACAGCAGGGGAAGAGTTGAGGGAAGTTGTGGTGCCTAGAAAATAAGTGTTTTTGACTTTAAGACCACGTTGCAGAACGTTTAATCCATGGTGTTTCTCAATAACTCCATATCTTCAACCAAACACTGAGCTCCTAACCCTCAAACACTTGCTGATCAACAACGCTGTGTGTACGAGGGCTGTTCAGACTCCGCTCAGTAGAAGTAGAACACAACAAAGCCATTGTCCTCTGTGGGCACAGAAATGAGAGGCAGAGACAGACGGCAACGGAGAGAGAAAGTGACAAGCAGGCTGTGGCACAGCAGAGCTGATTCTGCCATCCGCTCACATCAGGATTCGGCCTGTGTGCCAGCTCTGTGCCAGCTTTTATGTTGGCCTACATTTGCATAATTCTCACTGAGCCAAGACAAAGCAGTGGAACAGGAAGAACCTTGGTGAGGGTAGGGATGTGTGAAGTCTGAAATAAGGCCTGTTTTGTTGATCGGGAGTGCACTGCATTTGGCTTCAGATTTGTTTTGTTGCTTAGTTTTAGTAAGTGCTAGTCTGGCTGGTCTGGCTATGAACTGTTCGGGTAAAATACCAGTTATAATTTACTCACTCATTCCAAACCAAGAAAAGAACCATAAAATGCCTGTAATTGCATTAAAAAGTGAATAATGACTTAAAGGATTAGTTCACTTTAAAATTAAAATTATCCCATAATTTACTCAACCTCAAGACATCCTAGTTGTATATGACTTTCTTCTTTCTGATGAACACAGTCTGAGTTATATTAATAAATATCCTTACGCTTCCAAGCTTTATAATAGCAGTGATGGGGTCCATTGAGTTTGATGCTCAAAAACGTGCATCCATCCATCATAAATGTACTCCACACGGCTCCTTCTGAAGTGAATCGGTTTTGTAAGAAAAATATCCATATTTACAACTTTATAAAGTAAAATATCTAGCTTTCGCCAGACCGCCTTCTGTATTCAAATATTCAAATATTATGGAAAAAGCATAACTGGCACGACGATGACGTCGGACG
Organism: Coreius guichenoti; assembly: GCA_039654105.1. Taxonomy (NCBI): domain Eukaryota; kingdom Metazoa; phylum Chordata; class Actinopteri; order Cypriniformes; family Gobionidae; genus Coreius; species Coreius guichenoti. The sequence continues at coordinate 8,666,812 of CM077172.1, read as the reverse complement.
TAGCGCAAGCGTTTTGAACTGCGAGAGGCGTTACACCTTTCTTCGTACGTTGAATACGGAAGGTGGTCTGGTGGTATTTTTTAATATAACTCTGATGTGTTCATCATAAAGAAGAAAGTCATATACACCTAGGATGGCTTGAGGGTGAGTAAATCATGGGCTAATTTTCATTTTAAAATGAACTAATTCTCTAATTTTTAGTTTCTCACAAAAAGCTATGATAAGACTTTACAGTCTTATATGCTACTTTTTTTTTTCTTCATATAATAAAATGTCTATATTTATCATGATATTCATTTACTTACCATTAATGGGGAAGGAAATGCTTTCAAAATTTTGTTTCATATTTATGTTTAAATATTATAATGTTATTTTTAATTTTAATCTAGGCTATACTGGTTATGAAAAGTGCAAAGATGCGCAATATGTCAAAGACATTGAGTGGCTCAAAAATAATTTTAACCACTTCATTAAGTTTTGTTTTGTAGAAAGCCTTTCTTTAAAGTGAATTTCGTTTTGTATAAATTGTATCTTAATTTTAATCAATGTTTTTCATCAGCCAATTGCCTGGAATAAATAAGAAGCAAATAGGCTATAGCAGACAATAATCGTGACATGGAGGCACCGGAGCGATCACTTGCATTGCTCTTGAACGTGTCTCATAAATAAACCGAAACTCAGCAGGCTACTTGCCTCACAGACATGAGAAATATGTGTATAGAACGCTTGAAATGTCCACTTTTAAACGAAACCATTCAAAACGAAAAGAAATAGGCAAGCAAAGCGCACTGTTCATGCGAGCAGCTCATGACTGGCGTCTCAGAGCGGTTATGTTCAAAATGCTGCACGCTCCATCACTGCATGTGCTGTGAGTTTAACCTGCATTTTTAGACTAATCCTAACTCCTGAGTATTTAATTTAAGTTGCATACATTTTGTTCTTGCACTGATGTTAAATTTGTAGCCATTTTGCACTTTGACAGCCAGTTTGAGATAGGCTATATTTGAGTATTGTGTGTATCGGATAGTTTACAAAATCAAATGATTCTGACAGTTTTTGCCATTGAAATGACTGGGAAAAAGTGTCCCAATCAACCTGAATTCACCCCATACTCTTTGAAATCATAATTACATTGCATTATATTGCTTGAAACCCCAAATATTATAACATTCTTCATTAACAGTTATTCCGTTATTTGTAACAATGTCATTGTAAAGAAAAAAGAAAAGTAGTTACAATGTAGGTAGCTACTTTTTGATAGTAACTTGTAGTGTAGCTAACTACTTTTTCAAAAGGGTAGCTTGAATGTAACTTAACTACTTTAACTTACAAGTAACTTGTAGCTTGTAAAGCTACAGTTTCAGAGTAGATTGCCCAACACTGCATGCAGGTAATTTTTAAAATGTAAGTACAATGTAAAAACATGTACACAATAAGTGCATAGTATCAAATGATTAATTTAAATGTTAGTACATAGTAGTTAAGGCCACCTAATATAAAGTGGGTCCGAAATGCTTGTGAAGTAACTCTCTCAAAGCAGCTCTGGAGATGAAGTTCACGTAGTCATATCTGTGTATATCGAGACAGCAGATGCTGAAAACACTGTGAGAGCCGTGTGTGTATGTGAGTTTTTGTATCAGACGAAACCACCCCGTTTATTCACACAGAGACGCACAGAAATCACTTTTTAGCGACATGCAGTGACCGGCTGTTGTCACATTTATTTCTGATGTGTGATAGGCTGTTAGTTGAATCCATATCGAGTAAAAATATCCAGAGCTTATCGTTATCAACGTAAATTTTATGGCAATCTCAAAATGATATTGTTTATCGCCCAGCCGTACTACTATATAATAATGTATTTATATACTGATATATGTGTGTGAATGTATATGTGTATACATCTATCTACCTGTCTGCCTGTCGTTCTATCTTTATATTTATAAGTTGTGCCATTTTAATTATTTTATTATTGTATGTTTTCAGATTGCAATTGTATTTGATGGTGCTAATGCTGCAGAAAATTGCACACTTTACCTTTTAAATATCAAAATATTAACAAAGAATCTATGTAAACTACTTTAATTAAACATTTTATTTATTTGTTTGTTTATTTGCTGAATGAGCCCTATACAATTCATTTTTACAAAATACAATTCACATCCATTTTTATATTATATTTTTTGTTCATATTTAATATAATTTTTGAAAAGTTTTGTTTGAAGGTAGTTGTTTATTAATTTGTTTTCAAACAGATAGCAATTCCATTTGATGGTGCTAACAATGCAAAAAAAAACTGCACAATTTAACTTTAAAAAATATTTTTTAATATATATATATATATATATATATATATATATATTTAAATATAAATATTAACAAAGAATCTAACTTGCATAAATTCTTTTAAATAAACATTCAGATTATTAATTCAAGTAATTGTTAAACATACAAGTTATTATTCAAGCAATTATTGAGCAAGGAAGCAATTTACAAGTAATAGAATAATATTACTGACAGACAGCAACAGGTTCATTTTAGGTTAGCTTGTGCACATATATTGTGACGATCCTTTTTTAATGCCACTTAACCTAGACTAACCAACTGTTTATGCTCATCATACCTCATTAGGTGGGCATTTTGACCAATAAGTGGAATTGAATGTTTATTCAAGCAGACACATTACTGTGAGGTGTTTTGTGGACATGTTCTCCCATGTCTTACATAACTCTTGCTTCTTCCTCCGTAAGTGCTCCTCCAATGGGGGCTGTGATCTCGAATCGGACGTTTTTGTCCCTCTTTCACAGAAAACCACACTCTCTGTTCCTCTTTTCTTTTTCTGGCACATGTCCTGCGAGCCGTTCCTGAGCGCTGACTCAGACTGCCTGGCTGCATTGCAGGAGATAAATGAAGACTATTGATTTCTGAGCAACACGCATCACTGGCTTGTTATCACTTGTTATCATTCCATTACATGCCTGCAGTATTGTCAAATCCTTTTCCTTTATGTCAGCCATAATGACAAGCTTGATGTTGATAAAAAACCATCGACACAAAACCGTCACACACAAGCTGACAGGATCTTGTTTTTGCACAGGGAGGCCCTATCTTTTTTATTTTTTTATTTTTTGTATTGTTTTTTTCATAAAATACATGCTCCACTTACTTAATTCCCATATGAACAAATATGTAATGAAACTGCTTTGAGTTTAACAAAAAAATAAATAAAAACCAGTCTAACACAGAAACAGTTCTTGTTTCACTTAACCTGTGGTTAATTTGAGCAAGTGAGTCAGTTCTGTTCATGATTCAGAATGTTGACTCCTGTAGTCAATTCAGTCAAATTTACAATGCGGTTTGACTGTTTCAGAGATTACTTTATTTGTGAGCTATTTATTTCTTTTTTTTTTTTTTTTTTTTCGTTTTTTAATTTTTATATAATTCATTAAATTAAATTAAATCATTTCAATTCAATGTTTTCATTATTCAATCATCAATACAATACAATACAATACAATGCTTAAATAAAATTATTTTATTATATTATTAATTACAATCAATTATTTATTTTACTTTACTATTAAAAAAATACAATTTATTATTATTATTATTATTATTATTATTATTATATTAATGTACTATTTATTTTTTACCATGGTGTAGGAAACTGTTTGAGAACTGTTTTCTATTGTTTTTCTAATTTCCCTTTTTTTTTCTTGAGTAAATCATTTAAAGGTTGTTATCCTTTTTCTGTAGGTCGGTTCCGTCAAACAGAAGTACTGGCTACGGTGGCAAACGTTTTCACAGAGATCTACTCCCAGGTGTCCGGAAGACCCATGGAGAAAATCGGCAACGGCGACATAGAGGTTAAAACACCTTCTCCATTAAAAAGGAATAATTCCGCTCTGAATGTGGCCAAAATTCTAAAACGGAACATTACAAGACAGAACCTGATGGCCTCGGGCCCGGAAGGAGCAGCCAAACAGCCTTCAGCATCTGATGCTGACAACGCAGAGAGTGTGAACTCTGACGTACAGGACGGGCTGACTGATACCGAGCACAAGCCACAGCAGAAAGTCTTTAGGAAAAAAGATTCATCTCTGGCAACAGTGACTGAGGAGGCCCAGCAAAGTATCTCAGAGGCCTCACTCAATGGAGACATCCCAGAACCTCTGGCCAAAGACTCTACGTTAACGAATGGTGATCACTCCACTTCGTCACCAGCTCTGGACAAAGACACACCACTTTCCCCGGTCCTGATGAGCATCAGTCGTGCATCTGACGAGAATGAGCTCACGACAGAGTCAGAACTCAAGGAGCATGAACGCCAGGACACCATCACTTCCACCCCAGATAAAGAACCATCCAACCTGCTGCCCAACCCACACATAGCCCACCTGCTCAGCCAGCCCAGAGACTCCTTTGAAATGGAGGAGGTACAGTTCCCTCTCGCTTCCACTTTACCAAAACAATCCTCCCTGCTTTCCCTTGTCCAGTTCTCACGCTGACAGTCATCTCCAAGCTTCTCCTAAAGTTGTTTTTTTTTTTTTTTTGTGTGTGTGTTTTTTTGTAAAAACAGCAGAGGGTCATGACATTTCAAGCTAAAAATAAGTAGGGAACATGGAGCGCCTGGAGGATGTTCTGGGGATTATGGTTTTGCCTTTGATTATGTTGGAGCATGATACTAATTCCTAATAGCAGAAAATGTTCACCAGTGATGCTTAGGGTTGGGAATCCAAAATCGATTCCAATTCTGGAATTGGATACTTAAGGTCAGGAATCGGATACTTGTTATAAAATTGATATTTCAGTTCCTCTTATCGATTCCTTTGTGTGCATTTTAATATGACTTTAAACCATTCAAGCACAAGAAGACCTGTGTGCTGTTTTCTGTGCTGCGCACACATCCAAAGTGCGTGCACAGAAAGCCGCCTCTCATACAGTAGAGTTCTCTTCTGCGTTTTTTTGCACTTGAACGGAGAAATACACACAAAAATGTCAAAATATTCTTGTGTAAACATTCGGTTATGTCTTAAGTGAATGTAAACAGTTGACAAAGAAAACGTGTAACAGTATATTGGATCCGTGCAGCTCTTAAAGTGACAGCAGCCTAATATTCCTGCTGCCATCTCTATAAACAAAAGACAAAGAGAGAATTCTTTTGTAACTATAATTTTTGTAACTATATTTTGTAATGTTTTTTTTATTTATAAAGTGCAGTGTTATTTTACATTTGATTTGCAGTTTCTCTGAAAATCTTAAAAAAAACATTTTTTTGCATGCTTGAAAAGTTTATTGTTTCAAGTGTTTCTCAACTTAAAGGGATAGTTCACCTAAAAATGAAAATTCTGTCTTCATTTACTGACCTTCATGTCATTCCAAACCTGTATGACTTTCTTTCTTCTTTGAAACACAAAAGATAGTAGTTTGAAAAATGTCTGTATTTTGTCCATACAATGAAAGTCAATAGGTCCAATGTTGTTTGGAATCCAGCGTTGTAAGTCTTAAGTAGTAAGTCTTACAGGTTTGGACCAACATGAGGGGAGTAAATGATGATAGAATAGTCTCTTATTGCTCTGTTTGTTTGAGCATCCCGACACGGCATGATATAGCGACACTGGCTCGACCAATTGTGTGAGTTTGGGGTGTGACTATCTGTCTGTCAAAACCACCCAGTACTTTTACCAGGTCATTTTAAACGCTGACCCTTGGTCATACCACATTTTCTAACAGTGGCTCATGAGCAGCATCATTTGAGTGCTGCTGTGTTGTAATCTGTCAGAATGGTAATAATCTATTTTTTTGCAGTTGCAGAGTAATGAGGATGAAGCTCTTCCTGGTCCTGGCGGCATGTCTCGAGATGGCAGCGGTGAGTGTGGACTGGTTGTGGTTATCAGTCACGCTACCAGGAAACTAAATTTGTATGCGTGTCAAAGACTATATGCAATTTTAAAGCATTCAAAACAGTTAGTTACTTTTGCAATGGTATTGTTTGCAACATGACAATCTGTAAGATTTAGATTGCTGTGTTAGGCAAAACATTTGAATTAAGATAAAAATGCTTTCAGACTCATTCTGGCTAAAATCGCAACGACCGTGTGATCATATCGGGTTGTCTTTCCCTAGAAGAAAACAGGAAAAAATTCTTATTCAAACACTCAACATAACTGTTATGCGTTATATCATGCTGTCCTATAGTCCAGCCCTAAGGAGCCTGTCTTTTAGTTACAGTATGGAGCAAGTCTGCCCTCGTGTGGTAGAATTTAGTACATTTTTACTATTCATATATGTAGAAGAATGTTCTGGAAAGTTAATTTTTATATACATAAAATTGTTTCAGTCAAAATTTTGTTCTTTGATAAGCAACATTATGCTACCAAAGCTTAACTTGTATTGAAACATAGTTTTAAGTGAATGTCTTAAAATTGTGAATGCCCAAACTTGTTAGTATTAGTGAAAAAGTGATAGGAAAACATACAAATATGTGGCAATAATTTACAGTATTCACCACACTGAACTTAAGTAATGAGATCTAAGCCTTAAAACTCAAAAGCATGAATGATAAACTGGCTTTAAATTTGTGTGTTCTACTGCTGGGAAATTAGTCATTCGCAATCAGTTTTGGTGCTCATGTTGTGTCTCCTACAGAGCGGTTATTGAGGACTGCCAGCCAGCAGTCTGACAGCAGTGGGTTTGCAGAGGACCCATCCACAGACGGTTCGGGTAATCACCTGAAGGTACGCGAGCGTGGGCATAACCATCTGGGCTCTCAACAATCTATGAATATAAAGAGTGTAATCCTCCTCGGACCCATGTTTATGTGAATTTAGTTTGCACTGATATCATAAAAATGATAAACTCTCTCTCTCTCTCTCTAAAATACATATATATATATATATATATATATAATGTATGTATATGTATATGTGTATATATGTGTGTGTGTGTGTGTGTATATATATATGTATATGTGCTATTTAAGTTTTTATTTTTATAAAATACAAATTATATTAATAGTAATAAAAGCCACAATCACAATCCAAACAAAGATGTTACACACATGCAGCATGAATAGTTGTTTCGATTTAAATTAGATTTGTATAATTTCAAGATTTAAAGCAAAAGCAGAATGGTCTGACTTTAGCTTTGTGAAATGATGCTACATTAAACTTGCCTGCACAAAATGAAAATGCAAATTCACTCTCTGACAGTAGGTGGTGCTTATGGAACAGCAGCGATATAGCGTTTCTGTTTACCGCTGTACACAAATCAGCACTTCGCTTATAAATACTGTTTTAATAGGCATTAAAGAGAGGTAGAAGAAAAGAAAATGCCATCAAAACTTTTCTAAAGACAGCTCCCTTCAGAGATGCATTCATATAAATTCCTGCCCTCAATTCAATATTTATATTTTTCTTCCAATATTTTGAGCATCGCAAAATGCGAGCTTGTTGTGCCTGTACAGTATTTTCTCTGCCAGTGTGTCTGTTCTCCTCTTTGCATCAGTCTTCAGTGTGTCCCATCTCTAGCCTGTGTCAATGTCCTGTTTACAGATGTAATATTACCACACAAATGACATTTTGGGAAATGATTGCAATGCAGTTTGTATACAAGTCCGGAACAGAGATTGGCCAAAATAAAACAAACAAACAAAACATTTAGAGGGCTTTTTAGTAGAGATGCACCGGCCGTCCAGCCATCAATCGGAACCAGTTTTTGCTCCAAACATACATTTGGCATCTGGTTCGGTTCCGGTCAACCAGTGCATCTCTACTGAAAAGCCCTCTAAATCTTGAAAATGTCCTCTTTTAGATGCACCAGAACTTAAAATTGTGCTATGTGCATTCTCGGGGAAATTCACAAAACATAAATGAGGACAAAAATTATTTGCTGAGTCCCAGGAGTTTAAAGACTGTAAAACTACAAAGTGACTAACTTTCAACATCAATTATCCTAAGAGCCAGTCCTTCATTGGATAATGGAAGTGAAACTTATCTCTTTTATTAGGTACAAGTAAGCTCAGACAGCTGTGACAGTGAAACTACAGTGACATCGCATGCAGGAGAAGTCAGCACGCCAGTAGCGTTGGAGTACCCCAACTTTGAAAGATTGCTGGGCGAGGAAGCCCATCCTCTGCCCAGAGGCACATCTAGCCAGAGTGGAGCCAACCGAGAAGTCCCTGAGATCACCAGCCTCCAGATTCCCAATCCAAACTCTGACAATATATGCACCAATGGACCACTCCTTTCTCCTGACTCTGATAGGGCTTCCATAGTTGAGTCTGGTTTCAACACAGTGCAAGAACCCACCACAGACTCTCCAAAAGTGGATTTGAGCGCGATTGCAGATCCTACAACAGATTCCATCTCGGATGCAACTCATGAGGGCAGCATATCCCAGCCTGGTTTGGGCATGGGTCCAGACTCTCCTGAAGATCTACATTCATCCTCTGGACCAGAGTCTTCAGATCTTGAGCAATGCCACCCCACGAATCAAAGGAGGCAGATGGCCCTCCACATGGCCCATCAAATGTCATCCTCAATGGATGGGGAACGTCCTGGTCGAGTATGGGTGAGGGACAAGGACTTGCTGAGGGAAAGTTTGGAGAGGAATCCTTTAAGGAGATCCAGCTCCCTCCCAACGTCTTCGCTCAGCCCGACTCGAGTGGTCACCTCCATGCGCATCCAACTCGGAAAGGGTTCGGTCAAGCACTGTACCCCACCCTCGTACGCATACCGCTACGACGAGGAGAATCGCAGTGACCGGGAAGAAGTGGATTCCATCATGGAAGAAGACGAAGTTGATCATGCTACTATGCTCTTGAATTCTGCTCCAGCAGATAGATCAAAGACGGATAGTGGAACACCACCACCACACCATCTCAATATACCTCAACATCTGACTCGCTCTTCCAGCTCGCTTTATAGCGTCCCTGCCGACTGGCCCCCGAGGCCCCTGGGTGAAGGTCCAGCCTGGAGCACATGTAGTGTCCCAAACCTTTCTCATTATACAGGTCCGGCCCACCCTCTTCCTCATCATCCTCCTCCTCATGGCTCCTTCTACTCTCCACAACACGGAGTGGCCTACAACTTCTCATACCCTACCAGACTTCCCCACCATACTACCTTCCCACAACCACAGAGCTCGCCTTGTCCTCAGCCACTTCAGAGCAATACATTTACTCCACCACAGGGGGCGCCCTTTACACCCCAGCACAATATACATTATGCGCATCCACACAGCACACCATACAACCCGTTCTGTTCACCTTATAACGTTTCTCAGGGAGCTCCCTACGGCCCCTCAGTGAACATCCACAACAACCCATACCAAACTCACGTCCCTCTTGCGCAGTCCCACAGTGCCCCCTACACTTTGGGATACAACGATTCCCCACATCACCACGGTGCCCCCTACAGTCATCCATATTATCCTTCTCCCCCCTACCCTTTCTCCTTTGGGACTCCTCCGGCACCCACCCCTGCGATGGGCAGCACAGAGATGCAGCTTAGGAGGGTCCTCCATGATATTCGTGGGACAATGCAGAACCTTGGTCAGGTGAGAGCTGCCATGATTTTATGACTTTATGATTTTATATCAGAATGGTCTTAACGTATGGTAAACCTGATTATTAATAAGGCTGTGCCTGACAAGAACATATTAGTAATTGTTTGTGACTAAGGCAGAGGTATGTATGTGTGTTTGTGTTTGGTGTGAATGTATGTAGCCTATGACATGTAATAAGTGTTTTGTTTAACCCAAAGTTTTATATATATCTACATAAAGTGGAACAAGGAAGTGTGTTCCGGTTTCTTACGAATCCCACCCTAAATGCAAATAATCAGCCGAGTCAGCATGCTGCATTATCCTGGGCTCAGTTTATACATGTATTTCCTGCGTGACTCATAAGTCCTAACTGATCTGTGGTTTTGTTGGCAGAGCTCATCTGTGCATGGAGGGGACACACCCATTGACAGGATCAGTACACCACACTCTGTCCAACTGCTTTATGAGGTACATCATTTCCCAAAGAGGAAGCAGTCACATGCTAGTTCATTTTTATAACCCGGAGTTGCATCAGTAGAAGCCTGTTATGAAATTGAGAGGATCCTACAGCTTGTGCAATAGTTTTTGGGTAGTCTTTAACCCATTATTCATGTCCCTACCAACTTGATGTCTGCTGCAGGAGCTCCAGATGCGGCGCAGGAGTCTGAACGTCTTCCGGACTCAAATGATGGATCTGGAACTGGCTCTCATGAGACAACAGTCTATGGTCTACCAGCATCTTAGTCCAGATGAGAGGTGAGAAACAAAATCACAAGCCACAAAGGGTAAAGCCTCTGGCTCCTTTTGGACAAATCTCACACACTGTGAGATGTTCTGGTCTAGAAAGCCAAAAAACAGCTCTTTTTGTATCAGTGGTTTATAAAATGGGGTCCGAGGACCACCAGGGGGCCTAAGGGAGTCTGTAAAAAAAAGAAAATGTAAAGATATTACCATTGCCTTCACAGGGATAAATTACATTTTAAAATATAATAAAATAGTACACCGTTATTTTAAACTATAATACTTCACATTTCTGTTTTTTATGGTATTATGTTAATTTCCTGTAGCACTGAACAGCTGTACAATTTGACAGAGAAAGGGTGGATGTAGCAATAAACTAATCGTCAAACAAAAAGCCATAAAATATGTAAACAAATCATACATACTAATGATTTATCACTAATGAAAAATAATGATCGCTGCACCTGTACTAGCGATTTACCAAGTATTAACTGTCTGCAGAACTGATAAAACTGAACTGTGAAAATCTTGAACCCTGTGATGTTGCAGGCGGGAGGCAGAACAACTCCAAACACTGAGGACCGCAGTCAGGCAGGAGCTGCAAGACCTGGAGCTGCAGTTGGAAGATCGCCTGCTCTCTCTGAATGAAGAGATGCGCAGCAGCTCCCAGCACAGCAGCCTCTACCGCCACCACATGGTCAGTGGATGCAACTGCAACTGCCTCATAATAAATGATAAATTATGCTGCAATAGCTTAGCTTACACCTTATTCTGCTTTAAATACTTTACCTAAAGTATGTTTCTGTTAGCAGGTAATAAAATAAAACAGGCATTTCTCTTTTTTTTTATAACCTCTTAGGATTGGAAATGCACAATAAGTCTAAATGTGAATTCTAACCTAATATATTTAGAATAACCATAAACAGACATTACATTGTGATTATGTAATATATAAATATCATTGAGTTGAATTTCAGCAAAATAACTATTACATACCTTTAGTATGATATAAAATGACTAAAATGTGGAAACGTTTTATATACACTACTGTTCAAAAGTTTGGGGTCAGTAAGATTTTTTTATTATTATTATTATTATTATTATTATTATTATTATTATTATTATTATTATTATTATTACTTCAGCAAGGATGCATTAAATTGATCAACACTTATTTCAAATAAATGCTGTTTTTTTTTTGTTTTTTTTTTGTTTGTTTTTTTTTAACTTTCTATTCATCAAAGAATCCTAAAAACCTAACATATCCCAGTTTCCTCAAAAAATATTAAGCAGCACAACTGTTTTCAACATTGACAATAATAAGAAATGTTTCTTGAGAACTAAATCAGCATATTAGAATAATTTCTGAAGGATCATGTGACACTGAAGACTGGAGTAATGATGCTGAAAATTCAGCTTTGCCATCAAAGGAATACATTAAATTTTAAAATTTATTAAAATAGAAAACAGTTATTTTAAATTGTAAATATTTCACAATATTACCATTTTACTGTACTTGTGATCAAATAAATGCAGCTTTGCTGAGCAAAAGAGACTTCTTTCAAAAGCATTTAAAAAAATCTTGCCAACCCCGAAAATGTTGAATGGTAGTGCATGTTGATAAATTTTTTTTTTTTGACCCTTTAGTAACATATGTGTGTCTCACAGGGCATGCAGAGAGGTCAAAGCATGGAAAGCCTGTCTAATTCTTCAGCACTGCGGGCCATGGAGCCGGTGAGTGGATTATTCTCATGTTTCAGGGTCCTGTATCAGATATCATCTCCATGCCTTATTCTACTCTCGGTTTCCTCTTACCCTTTATATATTTTTGTATGTGAATGTAAAGGTGACGGACCTCCTGAAGGAGCAATTGTACCTTCAATCTGAGCTGGGATATGAGGCTGCCACACCCAGTTCAGGCCGCTCATCGAGAGCATCCAGCCCTGGCAGATTCAACCGAACACTCGAGTCTTGCTCTCCTTCCCTGCAAAGAGGCAGTGTTTACCGGGCCACCCTCAACCTCACACCCACCATCCCTCCACGGCCTGGAATGGAGGTTCCTCGGCCTGTATCCCCAGAAAGAATGGAGCCGAGCCTGACACCTACTTCTTTGGAGTTCAGCAGAGATGAGGACGAGTTGTCACTGGATGGTCGCAGGAGCAGGACGACGGAGGACTGCAGTCCCACCGAGTGGAGGAGTAGAAGTAGAGGGAATGGTGACCTGCAACATCTTATACAGGAGGTGAGAGAGCTTATATATTTAAAGGGGGCCTGTTATGCCCCTTTTTACAAGATGTAATATATTGGTAAATCTCAGGTGTCCCCTGAATGTGTCTGTGAAGTTTCATTTTTGAGTGGAAGTAAAAACATGCTGTTTTTGTGCGTGTATCTTTAAATGCAAATGAGCTCCCCACCCCGCTTTCCAGAGGAGGGCCTTACAGTTCGTGCCTCGGTCCGGATACTCTACCAAAAACTAACAAAGCATGTGTTTGGTTTTGATTATCATCTCTATCGCGGCCACGCTCGTGTGACATTGCAGCTCTTCGTTATCATGAAAGTTTTTATTTGCATTCATTTTAAAGCCATATCAGTTTAACTTCTGATATATGGTTTTCTGAGCGCACACATCCAAAGCACGTGCACAGAAAGCTGGCTGTCAGACGGCACGTCCTATGAGTATTAATCCGAGTTCTCTTTCACGTCTTATTGCACTTAAACTGTCAAATACACTCAAGGTTATGTCAAAAACAAACAAAGTTCACAAACACAGTCAGTTTTGTCTGTGAACGTAAACAGCAGGGAAAGAAAATCGCATGAATACAGATCTGTGTATTAAAGTGAAAGCAGCGTAATATACAGTACCTATAGCTGTGTATGCTGTTAATATGAATCAAATAACAAAAGAAAAAATAACTTACTGCTCTTGATTGATTAACTTTAGTAGCTTTAATAAGAATACATTTCTTACTTGAATGCTGCTGTTAAATGCTCTGGCGAGGAGATAAACATGGCGGACTGTGTACAGCTCACTCAGGGGAGGAGCTTAGCTAATAGGGCAGATTCCGTGCCAGTCGTTGGCGGGGCCTGTTCCCATGTGACGTCACACTGGATCACATTCCGGAACGGCTCATTTTGAGACACTGTTTCAGATTTATGGGGAAAATAACAGATGGATTTTTACCACAACAGGGTGGTTGTGTACACACACTGCAGACATAAAAAAAAATGTTCAAAAACGATCAGTAAAAGTGAATTTTGCATAATAATTCCCCTTTAACCCAATGAGCGGACTGATTTACAGCATTGTCAATGGCCACTATTTAAGGGATAATGTACATATAAAGTAAAATAAACCCCGACAGGATGATCATTTTTGATGTAAATTATCCCGCTTATTGCACGGCTGCTTGCTACATATGTAAATAATTAGACATGAAATATTGAATTGAGTTCAAATATTTTATTAGCTCATTAAACACAAAGCTTCCACAAAGAAAAACTGTTCCTATCAAGCAACTTTAAGCCAGGGTTATTATAGTTAACTGAAACTAAAACCAAAACCATAAAAAAGATTATTGTTGCTTGAAATAAAATAAATGTTAACTGAAATAAAAAAAAAAAACTTTTTTTTTCAACTACAAACCCGATTCCAAAAAAGTTGGGACACTGTACAAATTGTGAATAAAAAAGGAATGCGATAATTTACAAATCTCATAAACTTATATTTTATTCACAATAGAATATAGATAGCATATCAAATGTTGAAAGTGAGACATTTTGAAATGTCATGCCAAATATTAGCTCATTTTGGATTTCATGAGAGCTACACATTCCAAAAAAGTTGGGACAGGTAGCAATAAGAGGCCGGAAAATTTAAATGTACATATAAGGAACAGCTGGAGGACCAATTTGCAACTTATTAGGTCAACTGGCAACATGATTGGGTATAAAAAGAGCCTCTCAGAGTGGCAGTGTCTCTCAGAAGTCAAGATGGGCAGAGGATCACCAATTCCCCCAATGCTGTGGCGAAAAATAGTGGAGCAATATCAGAAAGGAGTTTCTCAGAGAAAAATTGCAAAGAGTTTAAAGTTATCATCATCTACAGTGCATAATATCATCCAAAGATTCAGAGAATCTGGAACAATCTCTGTGCGTAAGGGTCAAGGCCGGAAAACCATACTGGATGCCCGTGATCTTCGGGCCCTTAGACGGCACTGCATCACATACAGGAATGCTACTGTAATGGAAATCACAACATGGGCTCAGGAATACTTCCAGAAAACATTGTCAGTGAACACAATCCACCGTGCCATTCGCCGTTGCCGGCTAAAACTCTATAGGTCAAAAAAGAAGCCATATCTAAACATGATCCAGAAGCGCAGGCGTTTTCTCTGGGCCAAGGCTCGTTTAAAATGGACTGTGGCAAAGTGGAAAACTGTTCTGTGGTCAGACGAATCAAAATTTGAAGTTCTTTTTGGAAAACTGGGACGCCATGTCATCCAGACTAAAGAGGACAAGGACAACCCAAGTTGTTATCAGCGCTCAGTTCAGAAGCCTGCATCTCTGATGGTATGGGGTTGCATGAGTGCGTGTGGCATGGGCAGCTTACACATCTGGAAAGGCACCATCAATGCTGAAAGGTATATCCAAGTTCTAGAACAACATATGCTCCCATCCAGACGTCATCTCTTTCAGGGAAGACCTTGCATTTTCCAACATGACAATGCCAGACCACATACTGCATCAATTACAACATCATGGCTGCGTAGAAGAAGGATCCGGGTACTGAAATGGCCAGCCTGCAGTCCAGATCTTTCACCCATAGAAAACATTTGGCGCATCATAAAGAGGAAGATGCGACAAAGAAGACCTAAGACAGTTGAGCAACTAGAAGCCTGTATTAGACAAGAATGGGACAACATTCCTATTCCTAAACTTGAGCAACTTGTCTCCTCAGTCCCCAGACGTTTGCAGACTGTTATAAAAAGAAGAGGGGATGCCACACAGTGGTAAACATGGCCTTGTCCCAACTTTTTTGAGATGTGTTGATGCCATGAAATTTAAAATCAACTTATTTTTCCCTTAAAATGATACATTTTCTCAGTTTAAACATTTGATATGTCATCTATGTTGTATTCTGAATAAAATATTGAAATTTGAAACTTCCACATCATTGCATTCTGTTTTTATTCACAATTTGTACAGTGTCCCAACGTTTTTGGAATCGGGTTTGTAGTTGCCAAGGCAACATTTCTTAGTTTCTTAGTTTAACTTGATGTACTAAAATAACTAAAACTGAAATAAAAATTAATAAAACTATACAGAAACTATACAAAAAAACTATATAAATTACAAAAAACATGAACTAAAATTAAAATAAAAACTAATTCAAAATATTAGTAAACTACAGTAATAGTGTCTCAATGATACTAAAATAACACTGCTTTTGAGCTTAGACAGACGAACAAGTTCAAACAAGACAGAAATTTAAGGGTTAATTTATTACACAGATTTCCACTACTTAAATAATGACGGGGACATGAAATATTGATTTGAAAATCTTACCTGTTTATTATCTCATAGTCCTTTAAAGTGAACAAAACAATCATTCTAGCAACAAAACAGAAGTCTTCCAGTTTCATTTTACAGTAAATACAGTTGGTAACTGAGGCACAAGATGGCACAAGCTGCGTTTGAATGAAACAAGAGAGATGACATGAAAGAAGTGCTGGCCTCAAATACCTGGATCAACGGTCATTATACACTGTTGCTATTGATGATGTTAACAGGGAATAGGCTAACTGAATTCAAAATGTTGCTACTGACCAATCAAGCATTTTAGAGAGCCGTGTAATAAGAAGAAATATCTGACAGAAAAAGCAGCATGTGTTTCCATCTCCATCTCAAAAGAAAGTGTAAAAGGCTTATTTGACTGTCTTTGGCACCGTTTGAGCGAGTTCTTTGTAGCTGTAATGGTTTTTGGTGGTGTGTGTGATGATTGACAGATTTGCTCATGAAATATCATGCATCAGTTTAGGCTGATTTACAAGTCTGCCAATGCCATGATGGTCCAGCAATTCTGATGCTTCTAAGGGAAACTTGGACTGAATTGGTTCCTTGTATTCACCTGGGTAATTTCAAGGCCTGTGGAGTGATGTAACAGCCTGGCAAGACCTGATGTTCCTCATCGCCGTGTCAATATGTATTTGACACTTAACAGTACCGCCAGTTCTTGGGATTTCATATATGGAGAAAATTAAGAAAAAAAAACAAAAAAAAAAAACTGTTCAAATCGTTTAACATCCTTGTCATAGTTTGCTGTATGACAGATTTACACATGTATTATAGTAACTGAACTATATTTTTCAGCAGTATGATAGTAGTTTGGCTGTTTTCTGAATAAAAATGTAAACTTTTCTAGTAACAAGCTACCGTATTTTTTGGTAAACAGGTCACACCTGACTATAAGTCACACTGGGTCAAAGTTGCATTGTTCAGAGGAAGAAAAAAAAACACAGATAAGTCGCATTGGTGTACAAGTCACGTTTTATTATTACATTCAGTAATTATGTGAAATACCGGTAAATAAAACAAAACATTTACAAACATTATTAACACTAAACATGTGTTTTTAGTTCTCACTCCTCAATAAATCCTTTAAATTTAACCGCAGTCAGGACGGTACAAGAGTGAAAAATGTAAGTATGAAATGAGCAGAAATTATAGTGGCATTTATTATAAACAACATTTATTATAAATGGCAGGCCTGAACAAATGTATTTAAAGCGAAACTGAAACTACTGGCATGTGGAAAATGTGCTGTACAAATAAACGTGATCTCACGTACCTCCCACATCCAGGACAAATCCAAATTTGTGCATTTTTGCATACTTGATGTTAATTGCATTATAAGTCCCTTCGAAATATAAGTCACAGCACGTTTCAGATGATAAAAAAACGTGACTTATATTCTGGAAAATCTATTTTTTTCACCAAATAGTAGTGGCGTCATCAAATAATTCAAATAAATAATTCAAATGATTCACTGATTTGTGTCTCTATGCAGCATTTTAGGTCTTTTTACTGTATAGTTAGTGTTTGATTTTCCTGCCTTTAATGCAGTCTAACATCATTTCTTTTGTATCGTCCCGCAGATTAAAGAAAGCATCGCTCATGAAATCAGGCAGGAGATTGTGAACGAGCTTCTAGCTGCTGTGTCGCCACACAGATCTCCTCTCCCAGCCAGGAAGCCCCCTGTGTAAGCATCATAACAGAGGATGGAGGTTGGTTTGATGGATCACATTATGCTCAATACATATCTGTTAAGTGCTTAAAAACTCTTCATCTTGAAAATAACAGGAAGAGATATACTTCCGTCTCCTAGAAATGAATTGAATGTTAAGTGTTTATGTTAAAGTTTTTGAAAGACGTCTCTTGTGCTCACCAAAGCTGCATTAATTCGATTAAGCATTTATTTGAAATATAATTTTTTTTTACAAAGATAGATAGATTAGTTTTAGTTTTTAATGGCCTTACAAGTTCGATTTAAGACGTGAGGAAAATATTTAATTTTAAATTTTAAATATGAGAGAAGAAAACACTAAATGTTGTTAAGGTATTTATCTGACAAAACTATTTGCCAAAGCTACAGGTTTTAATTTACTATGCAAAAAAAAGGCGCATTGGAAAACAAAAGCTGACAGGAAAAAGCATACACTGACTACAACATAATCAGTTATTAATATTCTGGTTGTTCTTTCTTGTTTTTGCTTGTGTTCATAATTTCTTTGTATGAAAGCCTGGCCATATCGTTTAACATCACTGTCATAGTTTGCTGTATGACAGATTTACACATGTATTATAGTAACTAAAAGTTGTAACTGAACTATATTTTTCAGCAGTATGATAGTAGTTTTCTGAATAAAAATGTGAACTTTTCTAGTAACAAGCTACCATAATTTTTTGGTAAGCAGGTCACACCTGACTATAAGTCACACTGGGTCAAAGTTGCATTGTTCAGAGGGAAAAAAAAAAAACACAGATAAGTCGCATTGGTGTACAAGTCACATTTTATTATTACTTTCAGAAATTATGTAAAATACCGGTAAATAAAACAAAACATTTACAAACATTATTAACACTAAACGTGTTTTAGTTCTCACTCCTCAATAAATCCTTTAAATTTAACCGCAGTCAGGACGGTACAAAAGTGAAAAATGTACAGGTTACAGTCTTCTCAGTCAATATCACTGTTTTGTTTCCTTCTACAGGTGAAGAAGTAAATCCTGTGAAATAGTCGCAACGAACACTGGTTAAAGCTTTGCACTGAGAACGGCCCAGCACCTCTTTCTGGTTCTGTCTGTGAAGCCCTTCCAGACTCCAATGCTTCTGGACTGTAGAGTTGCAGCGAATCTGCTTATGCGTCTAAGTCCAGATTCCACATTTGCAGCAGTTGAGATCTTCCACTGTCCGAATGTGCAAGGGGCATCCGTCTGGTACATATTACAGAAATGTAATGAATCTTTTGGGATGTATTTAAGTATGTGATGCAGGTCTTGTCGAATGTTTGCAGCAGTTGAAAAGACTTGTGGGTGACTAAAGTTTTCTGTGCGAGTGTGTCTTTGTCTGTCAAGGACAAAAATGTCTACTGTAATCAGACTTGTTTTCTAATTCAGCCTCTGTGAGGAACTAACTGTGCAATACATTTCACTTTTTTCTCTCAAACTTGAACTGACCAATCACAACTACTGTTCTACTCAAAATGCACACAGCTGTCTTCATTTCCTGTTGATAGTCTATCACATACTGTATGTATAGATAAGACACTTAAGCCTTTGGAGCACGTTCGTAAACATTTTGTCCTGTGAGAAGAAAAAGCACTAAATTCTCTTTATACACACACACACACACACACACACACACACTATATATACACTAGCACACTCTTAAAATATTGTTTTATTCTTAAAGACAGCAGAGGATAGTCTGTCAAATCTGCTGTTTTCTGGTTTTAAAGTGTTCAACTTAATTTTCCTCAGTGTGAATGAGTTGTTTGTTGTTGTTGTCTAAGATGAAATGAATTGTAATACTAATTGATTTATGCGACTAAGGGGATGTGTTCCCTTTCCGCCTGGGATGCATGAGGGATAATCTTTAATGCAAATCATTAATAAAGATTTATTTATTTTGTACGTACACTTGCCGAGTCATCATTTTGTTTGGGTGGAGATGTTTGTTTGTGTTTTTTTATGGTTTTTACTGTACAAAAATACTGAATGTTCTTGATTACCACAGAATTAAATGCTTATTAATCTTGTCTTTGTAGAATTACACCCAACCATTAAACCTTTTGAACGAGATGTGCAAGGATGCCAGAAAGGGACTGTGTGCATGTAGCAAGCTCCACGTTAGTAATGCATAAGCTCATCCACCTTGAAAAGTAGTCCAGATGATTGACACTTTTACAGCTCTAATAACACTCAGAAGAGTTCATATAAGCATTTCAATAAAGGTATGAGCTGCACATTTCTGCTTTGAAACCATCTAGTATGCCTCATAAACTTCTGAAGGGTGGATTTACAGTGCCTACTGTTTTATTTTATTATGCTTTCCTGTTTGGTTAATTAATGAGTTTGAAATGAAATTTATTTACTAATGATTGTTATTTTTGTGCTGTCAATAGTTAACCAGTATTCTTAATTAAATGCATTTATTCACTGCGTGTTTTTAATCTTTTATTATTTTTACAAGCAGTGTATTTGGGATCTGAAGACCTTGCCAAGGCAGAGAATCCATTAGTCAGGGATAATCCAAGGCAAGCTGTGCATTAAACGGTTTTATTGCACACCTTCCTTCCAGCCAATCAAAATCGAGTATTCAGACAGACAGTGGTATAAGTGTTTAATCAGGTAAACTGGCTTTCAGAAAGTAAATATGCACTCATGGTGAACTTCTTTTGTTGATCTTTATAAAATCAAGAATTACATTTAGAGTGGCATTTTTTTTTTCTTTTCTTCTGTTTCATTGTGTTCTTATTTTATTCTCCTGATCCTGGGTATATTTGTTAAACCAAGAAAATGTTGTCCATGATATAATCTGGCAATAAAACAAATTCAATAAAATATATAACCATTCAAATTGGCACGATCTTGGTAACTCACTAGTAATAACATAAGTATTACCAAATCCTTCTGAAGGAATTTCTAATTATTTGGATCAGTATTCTAAAGTGAAAAGCATGATAACGCTCCAAGAGTTAGTAATGACTGAAATCATTGTAAGCTTTTGAGGGTTTTGTAAGGTTTTAGATAGTATTCCTTTGCGATGGATTTGGTAACACTTGAGTCATTACTAGTGGGTTACCATGATCTTCACTTTAGAATATTGAGCCATATAATTAGTAGTTCCTTTAGAAGGATGTAGTGACACTTGAGCTATTACTATCCACAACCTTACAAAAAGCTCAAAAGCTTACAATGATTTCAGTCATTACTGGAGAGTTATCATGCTTTTCACTTTAGAATACTGATCCAAATAATTAGTAATTCCTTCTGAAGGATTTGGTAGTACTCGAGCCGTTACTAGTGAGTTACCATGATCTTCACTTTAGAATTAATTATACATTATGCATTATTCACATTAATAATGAACCTGAAATGTAGCTCTTAGTAGTTCTCCGAGAGGTATGAAAAAATAGTAGTTAATGATTAGCTGATAGTGAACTACCACATTCAACTGAACGCTGTTACTTACTAATTAATTAATCAGAGTTTCTTGTTATTTAATAGTAGTTACTAGAATGTTAACAGTGTGTTACTCATTTGTTCCTGTGTAGTTATTCGTTATTGATGGAACAATATTCTAAAGTGTTACCAAAGACTCTTATGCTCACCAAAGCTGCATTTATTTAATCAAAAATACAGCAAAAACGGTAATATTGAGCAATATTATTATAAATTAGAATAACTGTTTTCTGTTTTAATATATTAGATAGTAGCGATAATTTATTCCTGTGATGGCAAAGCTGAATTCCTTGAGCTTATTCATCATTTCTCCAGTCTTCAGTGTCACATGATCCTTCAGAAATCCTTTTAATATGCTGATTTGAAACGTTTCTTATTATTATAAATTTTGACAAACAGTTCTACTGCTTTATATTTTTTTGAAAACCAATATTTTTTTTCCAGGATTCTCTGGTGAGTTGAAAGTTCAAAAGAACGGCATATAAATGTATACGAAATGGAAAATGTATAATGCGTTTCTTTCAAAAAAAAAAAAAAAATATATATATATATAATGCGTTTCTTTCAAAAAACTTTTGAATGGTAGTGTACGTTCCATGTTTTGAACCATTAAACAGTTATATTGCACTGAGAGAGAGAGCTTGAAAGGGGTTGAATATGAAACCTTCTTAAGTGTTCCACTTCCAAATATTAAGCACTTAATAAAACCGTCCTATATTTTAATTGTGCTTGATCTGATACAGGCCCACATAATTTCAGCTGAACGGAAAAGTTATTTCGTTCCTGATCATGTTTGTCCTTTTTTAAATGCGGTCAACGGTGTTAATGGCAGACTCCTACTGCCGTGTTTAGCCAAGTATGACGATGAAAATACCTGTGGGTCAGACATTTTTTTTTTTATACATAACTCAATCCGGCCCACTGTTACCATGGAAACACGTCTCTGAGATAGTAGGTTGGCGTGAGAGTGAGTTTGATACTGTGGGCACGCTTGAATAGATTCAGAGGGCGGCCATTAACATAAAAAGTCTACATTAGACCTGCGGGATACTGATGTATAACTGGGTTGAATAACTTGACGACCGAGTGGGATTTTCATTTTGAACTGTTTGAGCAGCTCAGCTGTGTCTGGTAAACAGCATAAAGGTGTTTTGTGTTTGTTTACAGAGGAGACAGACTGAATAGTTTGGGAAAATTAACTTTATTACAGCTGCTATTGGATTTCAGTCACCGTCACGTCTAATAGAGGGTACAGAATGTTTCCCGACCACTCAATCACACTTTTCTTCCTCACCCTGCCTCTTACTTAAGGAAAAACATCAGTGAGCACAAGGACATGGTTGTACTTTTGTCCTTGTGTCCACAAATGGACTCTTGGACAGGACAACCTGGTCTGATGACATCACCTGACATCTACTTTTTCATCAAACCTCAGTGCACAATGATTTTGGCAGCTTGTGAGAATGCTGTTTTGATTAATTGCACTCGCTGTAAATAAAAGCATATCTGTTAACGCTTACGCAACGGACTATCAGACGCACTGGGACGTGGGTAATAAACAGTGTCTGTTTTGTGCCTTCTCCACCCTTTGACGTTCATTAAGCTCTAGTAATTTCCTCCCTGATATTGCCTGCGCCTTGCCCATGATGAGGGTCATAAGGTCAGGCCTCAACCTGTAAATGGTCGGCAGTGATGACAGGGTGTAAACATGAGTCAGGTCGGGTGGTTTGGTTTGTTTCTGAGGTGAACAGGGTGACCTGGTGTGAGTTTGTTTTTTCAGGGTTTCTACACTCCCTCTTTTTTTTTCCAGACTTACCTTAGGTTACACTAGCTGACTCCTGAATATAATCTGTTGAATCTTCTCTAACGAGCGGAAAAAATAGAAAACAGCTTGTTTCGGAACAAGCTTTGGCTCTGGTGTTTTTATGGAAGAGTTGAGTGCCAGTTAAAATGAAAGAATAAATGATCAAAATGCAGTTAAATATATAAATAACGTTTCATTTTGACAAATAAACAAAAGTTCAATGTTTTTGAAAGAAGTCTCTTATGCTCACCAAGGCTGCATTTATTTGATTAATAAGTAACACAGTAATATTGGGAAATATTATTACATTTTAAAATAACTTTTCCATTGTCTAATATACTGTACACTGTAAAAAAAAAAAAAAAAAAAAAAAGTATATACTCAATAATTTATGACAACATGTTTTTACATTGCTTTTACTCATCAAAATAAGCTAAGCAATTTTCAACTTTTTTTATAAGTTATACAAGATTCAACTAAATTTTTAATGTGATTTAAGTTGAAATAACTTAAACATCCAAGTTCATTGTACTTAAAAATTTAAGGCAGCAACTTTTTTTTACAGTGTATGATAAAATGTAATCTATTCCTGCGTGGTCAAAGCTGAATTTTCAGTTTATTTATTTGAAATAGAAATCTTTTGTAACATTACAAACGTCTTTACTGTCACTTTTTTTAACAATTTAATGCATACTTGCTAAATAAAAGTATTCTTTTAAAAAAAAATTACTAACTTTTGAAAAGTAATGTTTTATTTAATTAATATTTCAAAGTTCTGTCTTGACAACTCTCAGAGTGTTTGGCATGGTATTGGATATATGTTGATATGACGATGTTGATATGCCAATACATACACAACACACTGCTGTGAACAAGTAAGACATCCTGCTATACTGTACAATATAGCGTACATGAATTACCCATAGCAGATCTATACAGGTGGAGCAGGGGAAGGGTTTCTGAAAGCGAGCTGCAACTGCTACAGCAAATGCTACAAGTATTTGAAGGTTGAGTAGCGAGCTTATTGGCTACTGATACAGCAGGAACCAACCAGCTGTGCCCTATAGAGAATGATGTGATTGCAAGCAGATTGAGTTAAAGGTCCAAATCAATGCAGTTTTTTAAAGGGCTTCGAAGGGCTTCAGAGGCTCTGTGCAATCCCAGACGAGGAATAAGGTCTTATCTAGCGAAACGATCTGTCATTTTCAAAAAATATAAAAAATGAATATACTTTTTAACCTAAATTGCTCATCTTGCGCTGCTCTGCGACGTGCCAAGGATTGCGCAATCATGTTGTAAAGGTCACGGTAGACGTAAGCGGAAGTACCGCCCCCGTGTTTACAAAGCGCACATGCGAAGACTAATACAAATGCCCTTTAGCAAAAAAAAAATGGAGTGTTTTTGGTAAAGGGCGTTTGTATTAGTCCTTGTACGTTCGCTTGGGGCGGTACTTCTGCCTACGTCTAGCGTGACCTTACCGACGTGATTGCGCAATCCTTGGCACGTCGCAGAGCAGCACAAGATGAGCAATTTAGGTTAAAAAGTATATTCATTTTTTATTTTTTTTTAAAATGACCGATCGTTTCGCTAGATAAGACCTCGTCTGGGATTGCACAGACGGGATTGAGCCTCTGAAGCCCTTCGAAGCCCTTTAAAAAACTGCATTGATTTGGACCTTCAACATTTTGGAGCGCATAACAAGATCGATCATTTAAGTGACAATTTGTTTGCAGGCAGGGAGTCAGAACCAAACATATATTATGCACAAACTTTAATAACTAAATCACGGACAAGATTAAACAGACCTAAAACATACATACACAAAACAAAAACATGGTAAGAGGCAAAGTTAAAGTGGTTGGAAGAACCGGGTCAGAACAGATGGATGAAGTTATGCAAAGAGTCTAAAACCTGGGAGGAACCATCATTGATAAGCTCCTTTGTCCGAACAAAGGGGTTTACAGTTTTACTAACTACACAGCGATTTGTATTTCGTACGTTACTTGCATTTAGCCTGAGCTGTAGAAGAGCGTCCGAGGTGAAATCGCAGGAGAAAGTCTTGATAGTTCGGTCCGAAAGTGGTGCAATCGATTTTTTCTGCGCTGACTGAAGAAGAAATGATGAGCTTGCATGGTTGTTTCGACTACATCGAGGTTGAGGAAGTTGCACATTGCGTGAGGAGTTTGGGCCTGCTGGCCCACCGGCCGTGTGGTGCCATCGGGTTTCCTGTCGCACACAGCACATGGCTCTGTGTGTGTAGGCCGTATCGGCCTGACCTGCTGGCCAGCTGGCCAAGATGAGGTGTTGGTTCAGCCAGAAAGAGAGAAGAGATCTGAGCGTCTCTCCTTAAGAGCTTTTGGGAGAAATCCCGCCTCGTAGGGTCAGTGGCCAAACGTATTCAGGCTTTCGGAGGGAAAGTTTTATGATCCTTTGTCTCAAGCAGATCGTTTGCAGATTGGTTGCTGATAAAGGAACTATTAAAGATTCTTGTAATACTGTTAGTTGCACAGGTAGACATATCATATACACAATCATTCAGATCTTTAAATTGCAACTTCGTAGACACCAAACATGCCATACACATGATTTTCGTTAACCATAGTATGCGATTCTGAAACATAAATCCAACAGAGATGGAATTAATACATTGACCAAACCCTATAAAAGAAAAATACTGAGATGGATATATGTTTATATATTTCTCAAATGGTTATATGGGTTTAAGATGGTTTTATTTGTCCTTTTCAAAAAGACTGTGAGCGTCTCATTCCTCTGCAAATTCCTTTTGGTCGTAAACCGAGTCTTATCTGATGGTAGCTCTGGTAACGGAGACCTTTCCTGCGCTCTTGTGGGCCTTTTTGGGGTGATGGGTCCATAGACCTTCAGAGTGAGTCAGAGTGTTGTTAAATTGGACAAATAATTGTGTCTGATTTGTCTCAGTCACTACAGCTATGATGGGGAGAAAAATCCTGGAATGTTTTCCTCAAAAAACTTAATTTCTTTTCGACTGAAGAAAGAAAGACATGAACATCTTGGATGAGATGGGGGTGAGTAAAATATCAGGAAATTTTCATTTTGAAGTGAACTAATCCTTTAAGGACCTAATCAGCCTGCGCCATCTAGAGTTTCATGACAGAACTTCGTATTTAAATTTAACAATAAAATAATCAATTGTTAATTATTTTTAAATTCAACTTTTACATTGCATTAAAAAAGAATTTGCAATTCCGTTTTGGCTGTATACACACTGCAACTAAATAAGTTTATCACTCCATCCATCCATCCATCCATTCTCCAAACCGCTTGTACTCTGTAGGGTCACAGGGATGCTGGAACCTACCAATGCAATATGTATGTTTAATAAAATTGAACCAAATGTTTGTATCATTTTTCTAGACTATTAGATATAGTTTCCAGACATATCTCCATTTTGCCCCTTCAGGTTGTGTTTTAGACAGGCTGCAGACTAATGACCTATTTCAAAGCAGGTGGATCAATAGCAGTTATCTCATTGGCAGATGTCCAGCGGCCCAAGCAAACAGCACAGGTGGCGTCTGTCCTGCGTTAGGGTTAGGATCGAAACAGGGTCACACTTTGAACCATTACACCTAATAATGTGCCAGTTTTTACTTTCATTATTCAAAAAACAATGCCATTGCTTCTTTTTAAGGAATAAGAGAAAATTAAGATTTTTAGTGTGTATGTGTGGAGTTTACAGGGCAACATTATTTTATTATTATTTAATATTTTCATTTCAATTATCTTTTATTTGTATATTTTCAGTTTTCATTTTAAGTTTAGTTCAAGTTTTAGTAATTATGTTGTGTGCTTTTGTTTTTATTACTCTTTAAAAAAATCTATTTTAATATTTAATTTGTTTTTAATATTTGTTTTAGTTTGTCATTTTAATATCATTTTAAATGTCATTTTAAACTTATTTGAGTAACTTATTTCTTAATTATAACCAACTTAAATTTATTTCATTTAATTGAGTTGCCATAGCAATAATTTTGCACCTTTTATTTATTTTTTTATGTCATATTTACTTAAATGAAAAAATACTATTTAGTTTTGGTTTACAATAACAACACTGTTACATGGTTCCCGTGGTTTAACATCAAGGCATTTTCTAATTATGCTCAACTTTGAAATATTAATATATAAAACTACATTTCAACATTTTCAGGGTTTTTTTTTTTTATGTGCAAAACTCAATGTCACAAAGCTCTCTATTATATCACATGAGATTTTCTTTTTCTAAAGGACAGCTAAATATAAAATAGGCTACGCTATATATCAGCTAGAAATTGCTCTTTGCTTCTAAATGAGTTTTATAAATCCCTATAGCAGTCACAGATGCCTGGAAAGGCATGGAAATCCTTTGAATCAAAAGTTATGGGAATCTTCATTTTATATTTTAAAACGTTACTTCACAAAAACATCCTTCACTTTTGTCTTAAACTCTTGATTCATACTACATCCACTCTGCCTAAAAATAAAACGGCTGGTTTAGCAGGGCAGTGATTCATTCCCACCTCCCAAGAATCCCTGAATAATTAAAAATCCATAAATGAAGTGCCAGTGTGATCGAGCGTGTTATACATTATAAAGAACATTCTCTTGTCTCACAGTTTACCCGTGTCCGTGAAGAGAAATCCGGCCATGTGATGCGAAAACTGCCGACAGCATCCTGAATCAGGATCATAAATAATGTAGAAGCATCAGCAGGTCCCGGTGGGGGCTTATATTGCATTGCTCTGAGTCTTGCTAATGATAGTGAGAGAGAACGAGAGAGAAAGCAAAGCAGAGAGAGATCTGAGCGTGTCCCGGAGCAGTCGGAAAACTCACACTGAGAAAGACCTGCAGCCAATCCTTGCATCTGTGAGGTTTATGGGACACGGGACCACAGCGAAGTGAGTGGGACAACACGGATGTGGGAAGGACAGACTGACTGTTTGTTCTGCTGTTTGTCTCTCTGGCTGATTCTCTCTCTCTCTCTCTCTCTCTCTCTCTCTCTCTCTCTCTCTCTCTCTCTCTCTCTCTCTCTCTCTCTCTCTCTCTCTTTCTCTCTCTCTCTTTCTCTCTCCGTGGAGTAAAGGAAGGCGGGCCATACAGGAGAGAGAGAAAACACAGGGGCTAATAAGTAAGGTCCAGTTTGTCTCCATCTCTCTCTCCGTCAGCTCTCTCTTTCAGCATGGAGCCCAACAGCCCCAAGAAAATTCAGTTTGCCGTTCCACTCTTCCAGAGCCAGTTGGATCCCCAGGCGGCCGAGCATGTAAGTAGAGAGAGGCTCTTTTATTGCATTGTGCTTAATGGAGACTGGCCTGCATTGCTCTTTGGCTCCCTTGAGACTGTCTTGAAGCATCAGATCTGTGCAGATTGCTGCCAAAATCAGTTTTATGATATGATGTCATGCATAGTGGGATTGTAGTGCTTGGTAAATATGTAATTTTTTAATGCACAGCACAGTAATGGGTCAAACAAATAGTGTTTTGCATGCACTTTAGTGTGAGGAAGAAATTCAACATTTACTGTTTGCTTTCAAATTTCAATTCCAAAATTGTTTTTCTCATAAAAATGACAACGGTAATGAATTTGGTGGTAAATGGCAACCATGCATTATTAAAAATGTAATCGTCGTTGCCTGCAGCAGAACAGATTCTTGTTGTGTTCCAGCTATAGTAGAGCTGTTCATTGATGTATCCAGATCCAGCGGTGAGGCTGCATGCCTGGCAGTAAAAGTGTTTGATGTTGGTGCTGTTGCTGACAATGTCATAACAGGAAAGTGCTGGGCTGATTTTATGATGATGCCGGTATGTCCAATCAGTGGCACTCTCTCTTGTGCTGAGTAAGTTCTCCATTAGTAAAGGTGGCAAAGGCGCTCTTGCTTCTTGGAGACTTTTTTTTCTGTTAAAATGAACCTGCACCAATGCAGGTTCAAGGCTCAGTGATTTTATTTGCTTGCGCATTCAGGCTAGTAGTAGCTCAGACTTTTACTGCAGGGTCAGTCAGTCAACATTGTTTTGACTCAAAATTTGATATAAGCCTTAACAACTGGCCCTGGTCTCCCCTATATTATAATTTGCAATAATAACATAATTTTGTTTTCTGTAAAAGCTGATAGCGAATCAATCTTTTTCTCAGGAACCAACATACCAAAAATCAACACATGCTGGGTAAACGTTTGGCCAGCTTATTGGTTTTTGCTGGAAACTGACCACATATGCAAAATCTTGATTTGCTTTCAATCTATCCAAACTGATGCATCCAAGATTCTTAGAATTGTCGTTTTCAACAAAAGCTATTTACCGAGCTAAAAAATCATTACCTTAGTGACACCACCAGCATTTGCAACATCCAGTATGGTCATGAGAAACTTGTGGTCATGCAGCCGTTGAGTTGGCTGGGGCTTGATAACAGATGTACACTGTAAGAAAGTGTCAAGTGACAAGTAACTTACTGTAAAATAAAACAGTAATTAACTGGCGGCAAGTGACAAGTAACTTACTGTAAAATAAAATCAGTTATTAATTGACAGCAAGTGACAAGTAACTTACTGTAAATAACCATATTTGCACTGTTTTCATTTACAGTAGCGACCATGTAATTGTAAAGTAAAACTCACTAATTTGCATGTACTGCTTCTTTTTTTTTTTTTCTTATTAGACAGGACAGTGCAGCGATTGACAGGAAAACGTGGGGTGGAGAGAGGGGAATGGGATCAGCAAAGGACCAGTTGCACTATATGTCAGTGTGCTAACCACTAGGCTATCGTCACCGACTGGTTCTTTATGTTTAAAAAATTTAATTAAATACAATTTAGAAAATGTAATTGAATTACAGTGAGGTCAATTTAAACGGCAACCCAGCTGCCAGTGTACTATGTTTGCTTTCTCTATATACATAATAGGTTACTGTGATTTTCTACAGTACATAATTGGTTATTGTGTTTTCTGCAGTACACTGGAAGTTACTGTGATTTTATACAGGAAATTGCTGGTTACTGTGACTCTCACAGTACTTTTTTCATTAATGCAATTTTTGACTGAATCTACAGTATTCTACTGTGAACTTGAACTTGTGCACAAACACAGTAAATTACTGTAGATTTCACGTGTTTTTTACAGTATACATGATCAACAAACGTTGATGTTGTGAGAATGCAGTACTGGCCCGATAGGTCAAGTGACGGCTCCTGAATCTCTCTCACACTCTGGGTCATTCTTATAGGTTATCTCGTATTTCTTACCAGACTGGCTCTGATGTTTAGGTATATTTTAAAACACATGGATGGAGAACGATATTGTTGAGTGTGATCTCATGCTGTTTCACATGTGTTGAGACAGCATGTTGTGAGGCTAAAAGTGATCTAAACCCAGCAGCCTTCTTCAGGGAATTGATTATATTGACCCCAGTGAATCACCCAACAAATGCTGGTGTCCGGACACATGGGGTAAATCAGTCAGCATGAACATTTTACGCCCATGTTCCATCTGTTATTGTCAGCTAATAGTTACAAAAGTGCTAAAAAGTATCATGGTAATACTACAACTACAGTAGATAGAGATGACTCTAAATCCTATTTGGATGAGCCATGTACAAAGTTGTCGTATAACCTGGATTACAGACAAACCACCTCTCTCTGAAAGAGAAATTATTCCTTTAGCACCCGGTTTCACAGACAATGCTTAAACCTAGTCCCAGACTAAAATGCATGTTTGAGCTGTTTAAACTGAAAGCAACTTGCACTGACAAAATCAGATGCCAAAATCAGATGCCAATGTCAGTGCCATTGTTTTGTCTCAAGATGCACACCAGTAATGTTTTTTTTTTTTTTGAGGCATGCTTATAAAAGCTATTTAAATGCCCCAATTGAACTAAAGCCTAATCCTGGCCTAATCTAAACCCTGTCTGTGAAACCAGGCCTAGAATTTCTAACGTGTTATTAATTTGTCAACTAAAGCTTTTCACCATGTCTGAACTCCATATCTTAATCATATTGATGCTTCTTTAAGTAACATTTTGAGGTAGCCTACAGGTGAAATGAACTATATAAACGGAGGAATTGCTCTTTATATACTTATTAATTGAAGTAAATGAGATTTGGTAAAAATTTAAGCCTAAACTGGTTTGCTGGTCTCCAGGCTAGTTTATTAACTGGTTTTAGAAGGGTTTTGGGCACACCAGAAAACCAGTTTAGGCTTAGGGTTTTTTTTCCCAGCAAAAAAGTCATAATATTAAACTAAAAAGCCACTCAAGGCTGTGTATTGCAGTGATTTTACCATGGTTAAAGGGGTTTTATACACTCCGCTCTTTGTCAGGCCTAAGAATCCCTCCACTTTTGTGAATTGCAATATTATTGTAGAATTTCTTTCTTTCTCTCTTCAGATTCGCAAGCGCAGACCAACTCCAGCCACATTGGTCATCTACAATGAGCCCAGTGCATCAGGTAAGAGCCTTAAACCACTAAACACGTTGCACGCTTGTTTCTATTCACTGAAAGAGCTGGATCAACCTATATGGACTGTTGGGTTGTAGCAAACAAAGCCCTATTGAACTACAGCCCTTGTGCAACCTAAGTGCATCTATATTAAGACAAGAATCTACAGTGAATGGTCTGTCTCTCATTAAGCAGAACCTTTAGGGTCAAGTTCTCAGTGTCCGTTCATTGTACAGATCTCAAACTCTATATGTTTGCTTTGGTTAACTGGCATCAGCATCCCCAATGCATTAGGACTAGAACTCATGACTGCTCTTTTCAAAAACAAACAAGAGTTGGTCTATTTGAGCATCATTTGGTGGTGTTTTTCACGGTTTGGTTGCTGTAAGGGTTCAGCTGTGGAGTGTTCCTTTTGAATTTCTGCTTTTGTTTACGTAAAGCCGTGGGTTTTTGTATTGTTATGAAAATAGGCCCTCTCCAATTCTCATGTACAATCATTATATGATATTGCGGGAGGAAATGTGCTCTTCTGTTTTAAAGGACAACATGATAGGTCTGGCGAGGTCATTTCACGTCTGTAATCTAGCCTTGGGTCGGAACAGGACAACACGCTGAGAATGTGGCAATGGTCAACAGGCTGCTATCAGCACAAACAACCCACCTATGGCGTCAGCATATGCGAGCGGCCAGTCTATATAGACCGTTGCATCATAGCTCTATAATCATTTTCAGGCGTTGTCTCTTCTGGGTGAACCTTCAGTTTAACCTCAATGTAGAACGATAGGGCTTATCTATGAGTGGAATTCAGGATTGTTTGGGAAATGGATGGGATGTATTGTGCTGAGATTCAATTATACCTAGTATGTGCTTCTGCAAATGACCCTTTATAGAAGCCTGTTCTCACCTCAGAGTGAATAAAAAGAGAATTGTGATTTTATATGCCACATTTTGATCTCACAATATGACTATATATCTCACAATGTTACTTTATATCTTACAATTTTATATCTTGTTTCAATACGATATCTCTCAATATGACTTTATTATCTCCAAATGTGATCTTATATGTCCCAATCTGACTTTATATCTCACAATCTGACTTTAAATCTCACAATGTGACTTTAAATCTCACAATAGTGACTATATATCTCACAATAGTGATTATATACAGTATCTCACAATATGACTTCATATCTTCAAACGTGATTGTGATGTCCCAATGTGACTTTATATCTCACAATATGGTCTCAAATCTCACAATATGACTTTATCTCACAATGTGTCTCAGTATCTACCAACTGTGAGTTTTTATCTCTCAATTGTGACTTTATATCTCACAACATGACTTTAAATCTCACAATAGTGACTTATCTAACAAAATTCTAACTTTATTATATTCAAATGTGATCTTATCTGTCCCAATGCGTCTTAAAATCTCAAAATGTGACTGTATCTCACAATAGTGACTATATATCTCACAATATGACTTCATATCTTCAAATGTGATTTTATATCTTACGATGTGACTTTATATCGCACAATATGGCTTTAAATCTCACAATATGACTTTATATCTCACAATGTGACTCAATATCTACCAACTGTGAGTTTTTTATCTTTCAATTGTGACTTTATATTCCACAATGTGACTTTATATCTCACAATGTGACTCTGTATCTCACAATATGACTCAATATCTACCAACTGTGAGTTTTTTATCTCTCAATAGTGACTTTATATTCCACGACATAACTTTATATCTCATGATTGCGACTTTTAAATCACAATTGCAAATGTATATCTCACAGTGTACATTTGATCTCACTTCATTTCTTAGTTTAAACTCACAATTACCTTTGTAATTTTTACTTTGAGTCAGAAACTGGCTTTAATAGGTAACATACTGTAGTTGTTCCTCAAGACTTGCATGGAACATTCATGTACTCTTTACCTGAGAACTTTTGCCATCAAACTTACATTGTGCTGACGAAGTTCATATGTTTTCCACATGCAGGCAGAATCAATAAAGTTTTCCACTTGAGGGAAATACCAACACATTAGCGTCATCTGTAAACACGGTAACCTCGACCCTAATCCCACTCAACAGCCTACACAAGAAAGCGTTTTTTTGGCACTGTAAATGTAGAGAAATCATTCCAGAGTCCAAACAAATGCTGCCTTCGAGTCATTTCAGAACGATCATGTTCACGATTTGAGCGCCACCACAAGTATTGCTCATAATTAAGTTTTAATTGTAAGACTGTATAATTTACTTTGTTTACATTTTCATAGACAGTAATAAAGCACATTCAGCCACATTTGTGAGGCGCCAGTCTTGTGGGACAAAACTTCCCATAATTCTCTGTGGTTGCATGAAAATTATCAAATACACAGATAAATCATAATTTCTACACCGAATGCACATCCTTTGAGCTTCAGTGTTGCATTAGCGCTAAAAAAGCTTCTTGTTTTTGCCAAGCGAAAATAGAGAAAGAAATATGAAATTGCTCAATGCCTCCAATTTATTCCGACCAAAAATCTATAACACATCACATCGTAAATATCAGTTCCAAGCTTGTAAGTTGGAGCTTCCCAGAAGCACTTGAAGGCAGAAAAACTTTGCAGAAGCATATGATGTCATATTTTCATGTTGTGACAGTGAATCTTTTGAATGCGCTGGGTACTTCAGACATGAGTGATTGTTGAGAACTGCAATATAGACTGCAGACCTGAAAAATCAAGTTAATGTATCAGTTCAAACTGTTTCAAATGAATCTGTCCTGCTATTTCCATTTCCTCACAAAATGAGTGATTTTGTTCATGCATGTTGTTAATAGCATTCACTTAATTGAATAAATGAATTGAGATTGTAATAGGCCTATAGTTGTATGAGTTCTCACAAGAGTGTATGAGAAGGTAGGAGAGTTGGATGAGAGTGTATGGGGGGTAAGAAAGAGAACGAGATCCGGAGTGATTGACATGCTACTTTAATTTGAAACCAAATGACGTTCTTTTTGGATGACATCACAACAGAGATTACTGGATGGATTCAAATTGATTTTCAGCTCTATCTATTAAATTGTCACCTCAGTCAGAGAGAAAATCATAGTCAGGATATTTCTGCATCTATTTTGCATATCACTAATGTATTAAATCCTGCTGCTAATAGGTCCCACTAAAATATTAAAAAGATCTGAAAATCCCAAACAGTTTTTTTTACAATGTTAGTTGATATGTTGATATGTTAGTTGATAGTTGATATAGTTGATACAGTATGATATGTTAATATGATACAGAAAATATAAGCACACTTACTTAAAATGAAATATATAACTCACCATAGAGTCTGTGTGATGTTGTTTAAATCATAGCCAGACACCAGTAAAATATGGAAAGATGACCTTTGATCTTGCCTGATCTTTTTTTTTTTTATAAATATCTGGCATTGTTTATAAAAGATAGAGACAAAGCTATGGAACATTTTAAATCTATTTTTATTTTATTATACCATATTATTAACCAATATTAACCGTTTCCTTTAGTCAGAACATAGTAGTTTTTTGTTTTTTAATAAAAAAAAATATATTTAAATTATATTGTATTATTTTATATAATTTTTTATATTATTATTATTATTATTATTATATTATTATTATTATTTTTAATATGTATAAAGTATTGGTTTGAGGTCATTTTAGGGGTGGTGAGTAATAATTTAATGTAATAATTTTGATCAACCCGATCTCACAGCAATTCGTACATATTTTATGGCTAATGTGGCTAATTTAAACAGTGAATAAAATGAAGTGTGTGTGTTCATGTTTTTCTATCCCGGTGGAGACCTGAATGCACACTGACTCATGGGGACTCGTGTCACCATGGGGACCTAAATTTATAACAAGCTTATAAATCATACAGAATGTGTTTTTTTGAAAATGTAAAAATGCATAAAGTTCCCTTTCAGTCGGTCACGTTCATGCCGTCGTTATCTGTCCCCAGTTGACGGACACGATCGCTGTCTCACGTGTTTGGGCGTTCAGCACGCTGAGGCGGCTTTCGTGGATGACTCATGTTCCCATTGCGGGAACATGACCATCGCAGTATTACGGTCTAGACTCGAATACCTCAGACGGGGTGGAGTCCCATTGCGCATCCCCCGATCTAGTGGCCCTCCCGCTGCAAAGCAGAGGGCTGCTACTTTGGCTGATGCCTTTGGTGGAGACCTGAGGGTTACTGTGAGGGCACTCCAGCCGGGTCAACAGGCTCCTTGGGCCCCTCCCCCCTCCGCTGCGCCGGTGGAGCTTCCGGAAGAGCAGCCTGGTCCTTCCCACGGGGGACCGTCTGTTACTTTCGGGGCTCCGGCTGAGGACATGGTTTCGATAGCTGCATCGGGGGACGAGCTAATGGACTCCGGAGATGAGGATTCAGCTGCGCTACCCCCTTCCGGTGTGGTAGCGTTGCCCGAGTCCAATCCGGAGCTCACGGCTATGCTTGCCCGGGCTGCCGCGAGTGTCGTGCTCGAGTGGAACCCTCCACCGTGTCCTGAACACTCGCGGCTGGACGACTGGTATCTCGGGACGGCCCGTGCTGGTTCTCAGCGCCCCGCCCCAGTGCCTTTCTTTCCGGAGGTGCATTAGGAGCTCACGAAGTCGTGGATAGCGCCTTACAACGCTAGAAACCGATCAACTGACTCCTCCCTCCTCACTACCCTCGATGGTGGCGCAGCTAAGGGTTACGTGGAGATCCCCCTAGTCGAGCGGTCAGTAGCGATACAGCTGTGTCCGAAGACCGCTACTGACTGGTGCGGAAATCCGCGTCTCCCCTCCCGGGCGTGTAAGTTCTCGTCCGCACTAACGGCAAGGCTTACACAGCCTGTGGAGAAGCTCCGTCATCTTTGCATGCCATGGCGCTCCTGCAGGTCTACCAGGCCAAAGCGCTCAAGGAACTGCACGAGGGTAGTTCCGACCCAGGGGTTATGCAGGAACTGCGTACCGCGACGGACCTTGCCCTCCGGGCGACGAAAGTCACCGCACGCTCCCTGGGTCGGGCGATGTCCACACTGGTGGTCCAGGAGCGCCACCTGTGGCTGAACCTGGCGGATATGCGTGAGACCGACAAGGTACGGTTCCTCAACGCCCCTGTCTGCAGGCCGGTCTCTTCGGCGACGCCATCGAGAGCTTCGCCCAGCAGTTCTCGGTGGCCCAGAAGCAGACAGAGGTGATCAAGAACATTCTGCCCCGGCGACCTGCTGCTGCCTCCACCCAGTCGCCGGCTGCAGCACCTCCGTCTGCTCGACGCCGAGGGCGTCCCCCTGCATCCGCCTCAGCCCCTGCTAAGCCCAAGCAGCAGCCTCCACCTGGGAAGCAGGGCGCCGGGTGTAGGGGTGCTGCCTAACCCGTCCAGGGTCCCGCGAAGTCCGCCGGCAAGCGGCCCTGAGACGGGCAGCCCAGGGAGAAGAGGAGGTGCTCCAGGGGAGGTGGTGTCCGCACCCCTCCTCCCCCCGGAGGAGGACCGGGGGGAGAATGTCACGAGAGGGCTGGTTCACACAACATCCTTCCGCTGGCTCTCCGGAGTCCAGCGGTACCCACATTCTCAGTAAAAGAGCAGTTTCCTCCCTCCCTCCCTCCCTTGCCACTCCTTTCCTCCCCTCTCCCCTTCGCCAGGGGGCAGCAGTGTGGGCACCGAGGACGCCCCCGGGCCTCCTCACCCACACTCTGCCCCACCTTGGAGTACTCAGACAACACTCCGGCCCGCCTCCGGGCCTCCCGAGTCGGGTCTGCGTACTCCACTTCGCTGCCCCACCCCGGGTACGTCTGTGGTGCCATTGGTCCCACTTGTTCGGTCTCTGGGGGCCTGGCTAGGTCTCCCCAGGCCGTCTCGCTGGCTCATCCGTACCATTCTGGTTCCTCCTTCTGCTATGAGGTCGGGGTTCTACAGCCCCTACTTCATTTTACCCAAGAAAGGTGGTGGGTTAAGACCAATCTTAGACATGCGCATTCTGAATCGGGCCCTGCACAAGTTCCCGTTCAAAATGTTAACGCAGAAACGCATTTTCGAATGCATCCGTCGCCGAGATTGGTTCGCAGCGATCGACCTGAAGGACACGTACTTTCATGTCTCCATTCTCCCTCGACACAGACCGTTCCTACACTTTGCGTTCGAGGGGAGGGCATATCAGTACAAAGTCTTGCCCTTCGGGTCGTCCCTGTCATCTTCACGAAAGTCGCGGAGGCAGCCATTGTTCCGCTCAGAGAACGCGGCGTTCGGATTCTCAACTATCTCGACGACTGGCTCATACTGGCCCAGTCCCGGGATCAGTTGTGCGAACACAGGGACCTGGTGCTCCGTCACCTCAGCCTGTTGGGCCTTCGGGTCAACCGAGAGAAGAGCAAACTCTGTCCCACACAGAGGATCTCTTATCTCAGTATGGAGCTGGATTCGGTCAACCGGACGGTCAGTGTTGAACTGCTTGAATACGTTCAAAGGCAGGACAGCGGTCCCACTGAAATTTTTTCAGAGGCTCCTGGGGCATATGGCATCTGCAGCCACGGTAACGCAGCTCGGATTGCTTCATATGAGACCGCTTCAACGCTGGCTTCACGACCGATTCCCGAGATGGGCGTGGCAGAGCGGCAAGTACCGGGTCTCAGTTACTCCTTACTGTCGCCAAACCTTCAACCCCTGGGCAGACCCTTCATTTCTACGGGCGGGAGTGTCCTTAGAACAGGTGTCCAGGCATGCTGTGGTCTTCACGGATGCCTCATCCACGGGCTGGGGGGCCACGTACAACGGGCACACAGTTTCGGGTCTGTGGACGGGGCCCCAACTGCGTTGGCACATCAATTGCCTAGAGTTATTGGCAGTACGTCTCGCCCTGGGTCGCCTCAAAAAGCCGCTACAGGGCAAGCACGTGCTGGTCCGTACGGACAGCACTGCGGCCGTTGCGTACATCAACCATCAGGGTGATCTACGCTCCCGTTGCATGCTCCAACTCGCCCGCCATCTCCTCCTGTGGAGTCAGAAGCGTCTGAGGTCCACCCCCGGAGCGTCCAGCTGATATGGGACCTCTTTTCGGAGCCGCGCAGGTAGACCTGTTCGCCTCTCCGGACTCGACCCATTGCCAGTTGTACTATTCCCTGACCGGGGGCACCCTCGGCATGGATGCACTGGCACACAGCTGGCCCCGGGACCTACGCAAATATGCGTTTCCCCTAGTGAGCCTTCTCGCACAGACACTGTGCAAGGTCAGGGAGGACGAGGAGCAGGTCTTGTTAGTTGCACCCTACTGGCCCAACTGGACCTGGTTCTCCAAACTCACACTCCTCGCGACGGCCCCTCCCTGGCCGATCCCCCTGAGGAAGGACCTGCTTTCTCAGGGGCGGGGCACTCTATGGGACCCGCCAATGTAGGGCAACTCCATGTCTGGTCCCTGGACGGGACGCGGAGGTTCTAGGTGGCCTGCCACAAGCAGTGGTAGACACCATTACTTCTGCTAGAGCCCCCTCTACGAGGCGCCGCTACATGCTGAAGTGGAACCTGTTCATTGAGTGGTGTTCTTCTCGCCGGGAAGACCCCCGAAGGTGTTCGATTAATGTCGTGCTTTCTTTCCTGCAGGATGGGCTGGAGCAAAGGCTGTCTCCCTCCACCCTCAAAGTGTACGTCGCCGCAATAGCGGCGTATCACGATGCAGTGGAAGGTAAGTCCTTAGGGAAGCACGACTTAATCGTCAGGTTCCTCAGAGGTGCGAGGAGACTGAATCCTCCTCGTTCAACCTCGGTACCCTCTTGGGACCTAGCCCTGGTGCTCAGAGCACTTCAGTGTCCTCCCTTTGAGCCTTTGCAGTCTGCAGAGTTAAACATCCTGTCCATGAAGACAGTGCTCCTGACTGCATTGGCCTCAATCAAGAGGGTAGGGGACCTGCATGCACTTTCGGTCAACGAATCGTGCCTAGAATTCGGGCCGGCCAACTTTCACGCCGTCCTGAGACCCCGGCCTGGATATGTGCCCAAGGTTCATTCCACTCCCTTCTGGGATCAGGTGGTGAACCTGCAAGCGCTGCCTTCGAAGGAGGCAGACCCAGCCCTAGCTTTGCTCTGTCCAGTCCGCGCCCTCCGCGCCTACGTGGACCGAACTCAAAGCTTTAGAACCTCAGAGCAGCTCTTCGTCTGTTAAGGAGGCCAGCAGAAGGGAAAGGCTGTCTCCAAGCAGAGGTTAGCCCACTGGATAGTGGATGCTATCGTCTTGGCTTACCAGCCCCAAGACGTGCCTTGCCCGTTCGGGGTGCGAGCGCACTCCACAAGGAGTGTACTTTCCTCCTGGGCGTTGGCTCAAGGTGCCTCGTTGACAGATATATGTAGAGCTGCGGGCTGGGCGACACCTAACACGTTCGCTAGATTCTATAGCCTCCGTGTAGAGCCGGTATCTTCCCGCATCCTCACCCCCCGGGGCCAGTAGCGCTACGTGCCCGTTCTAGTGTCGGCTTGCAACGCCACTCCCGCCCCCTGGGCCTGATACGTGCGTCTATTATCTCCAGTTGTGTTCCCCGGAAACGGCTAACCCTGTCGAGCTCCTCCGTCACCCCTTCGGTGTCAGACGTTGCGGCCGTCTGACGCCAGGCCTGCACCCGTATGCTTGTGGAACATATGTGTAGGCTGGGGTCCATATGTAGCGGTTCCCTAACGGCAACCCCATATGTGTATTCTCCACGGTACCAGCTACCCTACTTGGCTAGCCCCGTGTCTCTCCCTTGACAGAGCCCACTCTGTCGTCTCTGGTGGTGTTCTTTCTCCCCTGGGATCAGGTTGGATCCACCCCAGAGACTGCCATATGTAGTACTACCCTGATAGGTTAGTCCTTATGTGTATTCCGCCACCTCTCCTTCCATTGAAGGACGTGGCTCCGCAGCGTACCATCTCCACGAGACGGGCATGCTTTCCCAGCGTTATCCAATAGTCATACTGAGTGGGTCTTGCAGGAGCAGCAGTGACTGGCCTTCCCTGCCGGGAGCCCTGACTCCCACTCCAACATAGGTGTGGTCCAGTGAGCTCAGGCAGGGCGCTGGAAGGGCCAGCATCCCTGGCGTGTTGGTAGGGATCCCAATTCGTCGGTCAGTTCCGACGTACGTCGAACGTGACCGACTGAAAGACGTACGTCCCGTCGCCAGGTGCTGTGCTTCAGCTGAAGGCCCGAGTCACTCGTCTCGGCTCCTCAGTTGAAAAGCGATATGCGATACTTCCACTTCCGTATTTATACCCGCGATGCGGGGTGGGTCGTGGAATGCGTCAACCGCATGCCAATCTTCCTTGGCTCGTTTATAACACTCGAAGTAGATTGGTCTCTGAAAATAGATCCCAATTCGTCGGTCAGTTCCGACGTACGTCTCCGTTCCCTCCTTCAGGGAACGAGGGTTACATACATAACCGAGACGTTTTGTGTGATGGGTAGGTTTTTAGGGGTAGGGTTAGTGTAAGGTGATAGAATATACAGTTTGTACAGTATAAAAACTATTACATCTATGGAGAGTCCCCACAAAGATAGCAAATCAGGCGTGTGTGTGTGCACACACTGGTTTGACCTACATGAGGATGCAAAGTCCTTATATTGTTTTGTGTATTCAGGTTTCAGGCCACTCTCCCTACATTATGAGGACATGCCAATGTCCTTATAATTCAAAATGCAAAATAAACATACTAAACATACAGAAAGTTTTGTGTGATGGGTAGGTTTAGGGATAGGGTTAGTGTAGGGGGATTTAATATATGGTTTACAGTATAAAAACCATTACGCCTATGGAGAGTCCCTGTAAACCACCTATACCAACATGTGTGTGTATGTGTGTTGTAGTGATAATATCTGTTTTCAGAATTAATGGCAGGTAAAGCTGTGACGTATTTTGTCCTGTGTCTCAAGAATCAGTGATATAGTCATATAATCTCAAACATCCAGTGTCTTCATAGGTTGTTTAATATCAGTGAATAAACTTAGCAATGATCCACCTCATCTGAGTGCTGTGGACTCTTGGCTAGAAACTCACAGAGATCATATGTGCCCATACTCTTCTGTTTGACTTGGCAGAGTTGACTGGTTTTCATGATAAAACTTAACCAATCCTTCCTGCCGGAGCCAGCATTGCCATCTGCCAGATCTGCTTGAGAAGAGGGCCTTGTTATGAGCTCACAAGCTTCCCTTGACTAAGGCCGTTTATTCTCTCCCGTCGCTCGCCAGGTCTTACTCAACAGAGATGACATGCTCTCCAGCAAAGCCATTCAAACCTGACAAATGACTGGGAAATGCTGTTAATTTAAGAGCTGTTTGTTTTCCCTGATTGATGCAGACCGATCACTGGGTGGTTGTTGTAGAGTTGCGGTTGTGCACGGAGAACGGCTGCTTATTTTCCCCTGCTGATTTTGGATGTAGATAGCAGGGGCGTGTTGAGGAGGTGGGACGCACAGAGCTGCATTCACAAAACAAGCACCTCTTTGTTTGGCTGGCATTTCTTCCTCTGATCCAAAACACTTGGAATCAGTCCCTAATAAAGAAAGTTTTTGAAGCTTTAAGAACTTGCGTCACAGGAGCGCCGCTTGTCATAAACTGGGCAACGCGTAACTGCGAGCAGAAGATGAAGCTGAAGAGCAGCTTGGCTTGTTATTGCGGTTAGAGTGGTAATTTGGTGCAGCGTTCATCGAGCAGAACCTGTGCTTTTGGCAGGGACGTTTTGTACGATGCGTCTTTGTAATGAGGTCCTCATGTGTGGAGCCAGTGGGCCCATAAAAGAAGAAAGCTCTTCTGGCTACTGTGGTTCACTGTGTACCTCTGGTTCTACTTAACGTCAGGTCTGAAGTCATAATCCAGCATTTGCTCAGACTTCATTTAAGGGCTTAAGTGGCTATTAGGTCAGGGAATAAAGATGCTCAGTGGCTTTAAGAGAAATCCGGGGCTTTTAAAGTCTTCTTTCCCCCTTAAACAAGTGTAACGTCAGTCCAGTTAATTTGTGCATACACTCCTCAGAGTACATAATAGTTTTCATTGTATGAATATACAATACAAAACAGACAACATTCACAACAAAAAAGAATGTTAAATACATAGTGGCCCTCAAAACATATCTGAATTTCATTGATATTAGATATCAAACCAAATGGCATTAACAAACATATTATTTTGTCAGAACTAATTTCTAAGAACTAATTTTTTTAATCACTTTTAATCAGATGGTAAATCAAGTTGATCAAGCAATATTGTTTTTTATTGTTAAAAAGTGCTTTATTTCTTCAATATAAATGCAATGTAGGTATTTTTAATCCAAAAACATTTGTACATTTTTAAATGTGAGTTCTTCAAAAGTTTGGTATCAGTACGTTTTTTTTTTTTGTAATTTAAATAAATTATAAATTTATTCAGCAAGGACACATTAAACTGATAAAAGCCGACAGTAAAGACATTTATAATAAAATATTTATCTGTCACATAAATGCTGTTCTTTTGAACTTAAAAAAAGAGGGAAAAAAATCAGTTTCCACAGAAATATTAAGCAGCACAACTGTTTTCAACATTGATAATAATAATAATAATAATAATAATAATAATAATAATAATAATAATAATAATAATAAATGTTTCTTGAGCACCAAATAATCAGAATGATTTCTGAAGGATCATAAGAGACTGAAGACTGGAGTAATGATGCTGAAAATTCAGCTTTGCCATCATAGAAATAAATGACATTTTAAAATATATTAAAATGATTTTAAATTGTAATAATATTTAACAATATTTCTGTTTTATTATATTTCTGATCAAATGAATGCAGCCTTGGTGAGCATAAGAGACTTCTTTCAAAAACATTACAAAGATATGTAATATTATATCAGGATGTTTTCATCTGAACACTTTTTTTTTCTGGAATAATATCTGTGAACAAAAAGATAATGAATAATTTGATGATTGAAGCTGCAGCAATAGCAATCTTCCAATGAATATCAGATTGTGAATGTTCCAGGTCTTCACTGCATAATCTGCCAATTAATAAAGGTTTATAAGAACATTCCAGTATTTTATAAAATCATTTGGATCCCACAGACCACTAAAGACTTCACAAAGGGAATACAGAGGGAAGTCAGTTTGTTTCAAGTCCTGAAACGAACAAATATCCATCCCCACATTTCACAACATCTGAAATAATGTATAAGCCCCACTTAGTGCAGTCGGGAAAAGAAATGGGTCGGCCTCCTAAAAGCAGTTTGCATTATGAAAAAGAAACTTGGGAGTGGAATCTGAAATCTAATTCTGTTAGTCACCTAACGCATTCCATTCTTGGATCAAATAAGACATAACTGGTCTAAATTTGGCTTTGCCCCCAGTGTCCTTTAACAGAATTTGTGGATATATAAATTTAGAATAAATGAAACGCAACATTTTTCCATCATGTAGCCCAATCTAAA
This sequence comes from Coreius guichenoti, assembly GCA_039654105.1. NCBI lineage: Eukaryota > Metazoa > Chordata > Actinopteri > Cypriniformes > Gobionidae > Coreius > Coreius guichenoti. Next base: position 8,623,099 of record CM077172.1, on the reverse strand, counting down.
GTATTATGTAAAAGTGACTCTTCACATTTTAAAGTGATAGTTCACCCAAAAATGAAAATTCTGTCATTAATTACTCACCCTCATGTCGATCCAAACTCGTAAGACTTTCGTTCATCTTCGGAACACAAATGAAGATCTTTTTAATGAAATCTGCAACTACCACTTTCAAGCCCCAGAAAGGTAGTAAAAACATCATTAAAGTAATCCATGTGGTTTAACCTCAATTTTATGAAGCAATGTGAGTGCTTTGTTTGTGCAATAAAACATAATTTACCACTTTATTTACAAAAATTACTCTCTAACGAGCGTTCACACAATAATGTCTGCTCTCTCATCAACACAACATGCTTGCATCGTGGTGCTCTCGTGAACACATGTTGGAGATTAATATTTTGTAAATAAAGTGGTAAATTATGTTTTTTTTTTGTACAAACAAAGCACTTGCGTCACTTCATAAAACTGAGGTTAAACCACTGGAGTCACATGGATTACTTTTGTGATGTCTTTACTACCTTTCTGGGGTTTGAAAGTGTCAGATGCATAGATGTCAATGGAGAGACAGAAATCTCTCAGATTTCATTAAAAAGATCTTCGTTTGTGTTCCGAAGATGAACGAAGGTCTTACGGGTTTGGATCGACATGAGGGTTAGAAATTAATGACAGTTTTCATTTTTGGATGAACTAACACTTTAAAAATTGTTGGGCTCCCAGGACTGAAACAACAGATTAATTAAATATGCATTGTGAACTTTAGGTCTGGATGAATTTGGATGTCGTTCTAAAATGCTGCACAAGAAAAACATTCTTATTATCAATGTTAAAAAAGTGTTTTTGTGGAAACTGTGATATCTTTTTTCAGGATTTTTTTGAAAGAACAGCATTTATTTCTAAATTCTTTGAAACATTATAAATGTCTTTGTTGTCACTTTTGATCATTTTACTGCATGCTTGCTAAATAAAAGTATTCGGTCACACTTTAGTTTAGAGCCCAATTCTCACTATTAACTATTAACTATGACTTTTGCCTCAATAAACTCCTAATTACTGCTTATTAATAGTTAGTAAGGTAGTTTTTGTAGAGTTTAAGTTTAGGTATTGGGTAGGATTAATGGATGTAGAATAAGGTCATGCAGAATAAGGCATTAATATGTGCTTTATAATTACTAATAAACAGCCAATATCCTAGTAATATGCATGCTAATAAGCAACTAGTTAATAGTGAAAATTGGACCCTAAACTAAAGTGTTACCAAGAATTAATTTATTAAAGAATATTTTTTTATATTAAAAAAAATTGGGTGGCACTTTATAGTCCACTTTAGACATCCCAGCTTTGCCATAACTCTCATTAATTTGCAACTTCATGCCAACTAACTCTCATTAGAGTATTAGTAGACTGTTAGGTGTTAGTGTTCCGGTTAGTAGAATAAGTTGTATGTACTTGCAAATGTACTTGTAGAATGTCTGTTGGGGGAGCATCAAGAAAAGTGTTAGCAGATCTATTCAATTCACATTTATTTGTATAGAGCTTTTCACAACACATATCGGGCCCTATTTTATCGATCTGAGCGCATGGTCTGAAGTGCACGGCGCAGGTGCACTTAGGGCGTGTCCGAATCCATTTTTGCTAGTTTAACGACCGAAAAAACGGTCGGTGCGCCCGGAGCATGGTCCAAAAGGGTTGTACCTAGTCTCTTAATGAGTCATGGGTGTGTTTTGGGTGTAACGTGCAATAAACCAATCAGAGTCTCCTCTCCCCATTCCCTTTAAAAGCCAGTTGCGCTTGCTGCTTGCACCATTGCGGATTCGCTATTTACATGGCAGAACTTGCGAGTGGAAAGACTGAACGCTTCTCCAGAGAGGAGTCCTTTTATTTTTAATATTTAAAAATGTTTGTGTGCTGCTGGGCGTCCCTGTGTGTGTAATAAGCAGAGTCTACGCACGTTGTGTACCCGCCTATAGGCGCATATTACTAACTCTCCCTTTAAATAACACAAAAAATACTGCGCTATTGACTTTAGACCAGGTTTTTGTTGGTCAATGACGCAGTCGTTTTCAGTTGCCTCAAAATAGCAACGCGCCAACAATGCACCTGAACACACCTTGTTTTCAGACCAGCACGCCCATGGGCGAACAGATAGGCGCGAGTGCATTTGCTATTTAACGTGAAAATGACAACTGCGACAGGCTGAAACTAGCAAAAAACACTTGCGTCGCGCCTGCCTATGATAGGGGTTTCTATCGTTTCAAAGCAGCTTTAGAGAAAATGCATGTGCCTACATAACAATTTAAAGTGATCGGTTATCAGAGGTGACTGTGTCCAAGTTATGTAGGCTATTTCAGAAATGTACATATGCAAATCAAACAGTTAGCTTACAATGTATTCATTTAAACAGTGTATTAATTCAAGGCAGAAACAATGAGCTCATTGAAGTAACAAAATGATTTGTGACCCTGGACCACAAAACCAGTCATAAGTCGCACGGGTATATTTGTGGCAATAGCCAACAATACATTGTATGGGTCAAAATTATCGATTTTAATTAGGATATTAAATGAAGATCATGTTCCATGAAGATATTTTGTAAATTTCCTGCTGTAAATATATAAAAAATTTATTATTAATAGAAAAAAGCATTGCTAAGGACTTTCTCAATATTTCGATTTTTTTTGCACCCTCAGATTCCAGATTTTCAAATAGTTGTATCTCGGCCAAATATTGTCCTATCCTAACAAACCATACATCAATGGAAACCTTATTTATTCAGCTTTCAGATGATGAAAATTGACCCTTATGACTGGTTTTGTGGTCCAGGGTCACATTTGGATATATAGAAAATTTAGCACTGGTGCATGTTGATTCAGGGTTTGCTTCATCTGAAGTCTCGCAGGAGTTGGAGTCATAAGAGGCTGGATCCAAACTGGAGCTGACTGACTCTCTAGTTACCTCATGGGCATCCCGAGATAAAACAGAAAAGCAAATGCAAAATAATTAGCGTAGCTGCTGTTCATAACATTAAACAAAGATAATCATGTGCATTTGATCTGATATAACTGGAGTACAAGGTTATGAGATGCATTATGTGAATGCTTGGCTAAAATGATGCGTCTTTAATCTAGATTTAAACTGGGAGAGTGAGTCTGAGCCACGAACATTATCAGGAAGGCTATTCCAGAGTTTAGGAGCCAAATGTAAAAAACACTCTTCTTCCTTTGGTGGACTTAGATATCCTAGGTACTACTAGAAGCCCAGAGTTTTGTGACCGTAAAGAGCTTGATGGATTGTGTGGGGATAGAAGATCGGTTAAAGACACAGGAGCTAAACCGTTTAGGGCCTTATAGGTCAGTAGCAATACTTTATAATTGATATGGAACTTAATAGGTAACCAGTGTAGAGATGATAAAATTGGTGTTATGTGATCATATTTTCTTGACCTAGTAAGAACTCTAGCAGCTGCATTTTAGAATAATTGTAGTGGTAACACTTTAGAATAATGGTCCATCATTAATAGGTACCTATGCAGGAAGTAATATAGGGCAAATGAGTACATTAACACTTCAGCTAAAACTATTCACTAACATGGAAACAAGCTTGTGGTAGGCTAAGCAGGACGAGGCAGAGGGGCCGTGAGAATGGGACTATCGGTGTCCGATAGTTCTTGAAGAGTGACTAGGTAACACTTGAGTAATTAGTGATGCATTTTATGACCACGTTGAGATAACAGTGAATTTATAACAGCTAAGGGGCGTTGTTAGGCACGACGCAGATCGGAGTGCCTAAAACCCCCTTAGCTGTTATAAATTCACTGTAAACCACGGCTTCACAGGGCTTATTGCTTTTATAAAACGGTTACCACACAATACAAATATTAAAGCCAAAGTATATGTATCAGTGCAACCCTAACCTAACCCTAACCCTAACCCCCATCACTAAAAGCCTTCCTTCCACTGGAAAAAATTGTCCCTGACCGTGAACAGCAACAGAAGTTACAGTATTACGCCATTAGATGGTGGCAAAGACTGTCCTAATGACTGAGTCACTCAGTAGCGAACACTTTTATATTGAAACGACTGTGAACACAGGAACAAGACGCAACTGACAAATGCTTTGAATAGCTGTCAGTGTCAGGACAAGGGGAAACCTCTTAACTGTTAAAAGGACAAGATATCGCAGCGGACATTCAAACTGATTTTTTTTATTATGAACATAGGACTGACCTGAAGGAAAAGAAAGCTGCTAAATCTGAATGCAGGTAATACACTCGGTCACTCAGTCTCTCTCTCTCACAATAATAAAAGCTTCAATTAACAATATCATTGAGAACACACATATGTTTACGTTGCTAAGAGTGGTTGCTAAGGGTGTTGTGCAGTGATACACAGAACCGTTGGGTGAAGCGGTCATAGCCGTGTTTTGTCGTGAATAAAACACGGCCATTGACCAATCAGAATCAAGGACTGGAACTAACCGTTTTATAATAGTTTTTAAGGCTAATCTCATTCAGTAATTATTGATTAAGGAGCTATCTTAGTCCTAAATTTGATATTACTTACTGATTAAATAATCTTGTTCCCATATTAGTTAATAGTTGTAGCTGAAGTGTTAATGTAGTACTACTCATTTGTCCTGCATTACTTCCTGCATAGTTATTAATGATGGACCATTATTTTTAAAGTGTTGCCATTGTAGCTTGTTTATTGAGGATGCAGGACAACCACCTAGGAAATGTATTACAGTAATTTAGCCTAGAGGTCATGAACTATAACTTTTCTGCATCAGAAACAGATAGCATGTTCCATAGCTAATCACTGGTAGTTGACATGTAGTTGCAAAGTTACTTATAGTTAGTAGAATGTCTAAAGTGGACGATCGGGGAAAAAAATCATACATTTTAAAGAAACTTTTTCCACTATAAAGAACCTTTAGATAAATGGAAAGGTTCCATGGATTTTAAAAGTTCTTCATGGAACCAATAAAAAACTATTTTTGATAGTGTAATATCCTTTTTTTCTTCTTTTTGGAGTGCTTTGTTACTTTGTAGCTACATTTTCTGCATTTATAAAGCACTGAAATGGGCATTAACAGTAAGTCCCTCTGTTCGTTTTTCCCCTTCAGGAGATGACAAGCAGACTACAGGAAATCAAACAGAGGTGAGTACTCTAAAGCAATAACAGAGACAAGAGATTAACCCCAGCACTTAACATGAGCATTAGATTTGATCTTCCTCACTCCTGTCTCCATCATCACCGTATCAGACATCACGCAGTATTCCTTTTCAGCCGTCTTATTGGATGTGGTGGTATGTAAGCTAAGCCTCCGGCTGCTTCTCTGCAGAGCTCTCTATGTTAAGATGCTCAGCTTTCCTGCGAGATGGATGGAGCTCTGATGCAGTTGTCATTGATTACCTGATGGAGCAAAGCTCCTGAAATAGAGTCTGCGTGAAATCAGATCCCCTCTCTCACGCTGTGCTTTTCCACTTTCCACGCCAGGCCCAGAGTGCCCAGCTGTCTCCAGCCCAGAGGAAACAGAGCGTCTATACGCCACCGACCATGAGAGGTACCATATACACCATCTGCATATTATGTGACGTTTCAGGCTCTTACGTAACCATACACCATCTGAGTCATTCCTGTTATGCAGTACCTTTTGAGCTCTTAAAAAAAAATCCATGTGCTTGTGTCGTGATTTACGGTAGTATTTCTATAAAAGGATACACCAGACTTTAAGAACAAAAGGCCTTCACCAAACTCAATACTTAAACTTTTTATTATAGCTTGATTAGCATAGAGAGCTCTGCAGAGAAGCAGCTGGAGGCTTAGCTTAATAAAAAAAAATATATATATATATAAAAATAAAAATGTATTCAAAATATAAATAAAAACTATTATAGTATGTCAATACTATTATACTAAAATAACACTGTAATATGCAGAAATGTACATAAGTCTTTTGCTTACATGTATATTACATTATTGTAATATTCTTCATCCTACTTATTTAAAAAAAAATCTATTCTATTCTGTGTGTGTGTGTGTGTGTGTGTGTGCGCGTGTGGGTGTGTGTGTGTGGACTCACAACAAATTCCATGTGTGTTTGTGCATAATTGAATAAACCTCATCTCAATCTAATAGCTCAAAACATAACAGAATTACTCAAATCCATTGTTAATGCTTAATAACTAATCATTTTTGAGCAAAATTATGTCACCTCCTGGAGGATTATGTAATTAATGGAACCTTTTTTTTGTCAGTTATAAGGATTTTACAAAAGATTGATGGAGAGTGATGCTGATGACACAGGAAAAATCTATAAACTAATCACAATTAAAACAATAATTTCAGGAAAACGTGTTTTGTTTGAAAAAAAAACAAAAACAAAAAAAAACACTTGGAATATTTTGAAATAAATCACCATGTTAGAAGTTAATGATTTCATGTTAGAGGTTAGTGCATCACCTAGGGACATGACACCAATAACAACATCAGCTCAAAAATTCTAGTGAAAATTTTGGGAAATTAACTTATTTATTAAGCAATTTCAATCTTTAAAAAAAAAAAAAAAAAAGAAAAAAAAGACAATAAATGTACTGCATAGTAGGAATGATCTGTCTTTGCCATCTGTGTGTTTGATCCACAGTACACTTACTTACTCAGCCATGCCATCTTCTCCATTAACATTCACACTACACATATTTCACCGATGGAGGCAGCGATTTGCATCCAATGACCCACACATGCAGCCCACTCAACAGACTACTCACACTGCTCGTGCTTATGGATCAGTTGCTAATATTAACACAGTTCCTCCGCTCGAAACCACGCACACTCTCAGAGGTCCAAAGTCTGACAGCACTAGTGAATATGTGTCTATTTTGCCGTTTTTTCCCAGCATGATTTAAAAATAATTCAAAGAGCATGTTGAGCTTCATTGGAAGCAATAACATGTGAGAGTCACAATGTCATAAATGTAATTGTTTGATTAGTGGCCTAAAGAAATAGTGCAGCATTTAAAACATTAATATTGTGTTTATTTCCAGGTTTAAATTAGATTCTAAATCCCAGATTTTCAATGTGGTCTCAGACTTTTCAACCATGTATAGTATGACATAATAAGACAGTAAACTACTGCATTTGACCATCCATAGTCCTTCATTAAAAAGCATTTTCATTAAAAATCTATCCTTTATGAGCAGCTTCTTAATTCAAAGTAAAGACTTTAGTCTTTTGCACATCTCAATACTAGTAAACAGCTTTTCAGATTTTATTTTATTTAAAATTTTGATTGTTTAGGTTTTTTTTATCAAATAGCTAAAGATAAATTTTTTTGTTCACTCCTTCCTGATTTTCAGCTGCAATGATTTTATGGTGGCACTTTACAATAAGGTCTCATTTGTTAACATTACTTAATGTATTAATAGCTAACTATAAACAATGTGTGTTTTACAGCATTTTTTAATGTTAATGAATAAAAAAATACTCTTGTTCATTGTTAGTTCATGTTAAAGTGCTATTTTAAATGCTCCTAATTTTGTTTTGGAGGTCTCCTACAAGCTCTCCAAGATCAACTTTTCTCTGATTGGTCAGATGGCCCAGTCTGTTGTGATTGGTCTTGCTTACAGCACATGTCAGAAATAAAACGTCCATTACCATATCTGAATTTCAGCTCTGGATCTTCCTCCGCACTTGATACATGGTGATATGAGCAGTAACGATGGCATCGGTTTTAACGTATCAATTCGAGATTGAGTCCTCATCATCTGAAAGTTCATGCAAAGTGGATTTGCTTTCACAGCGCAGAAAACTCTGTTTTCATGACAGCAGTCATATCACCCTGTAGCCCAAAACTGGTTGCCCACTGAAGCTAAGCAGGGTTGAGCCTGGTCAGTACCTGGTTGGGAGACCTCCTGGGAAAACTAGTTTGCTGCTGGAAGAGGTTTTCGTGAGGCCAGCAGGGGGTGCTCACCCTGTGGTCTGTGTGGGTCCTAACGCCCCAGTACAGTGATGGGGACACTATACTGTAACAAGAACCGTTAAACTGAGGTCCTGACTCTCTGTGGTCATTAAAAATCCCAGGATGTCCTTCGGAAAAGAGTAGGGGTGTAACCCCGGCATCCTGGCCAAATTTGCCCATTGGCCTCTGTCCATCATGGCCTCCTAATCATCCCTATATACAGTATATACTGCTTGGCTTCATCACTCTGTCTCCTCTCCACCAATAAGCTGGTGTGTGGTGGAGGTTCTGGCGTAATATGGCTGCCGTCACATCATCCAGGTGGATGCTGCACATTGGTGGTGGTTGAGAAGATTCCTCCCTTCTATATGTAAAGCTCTTTGAGTACCCAGAAAAGCGCTATATAAATGTAACTAATTATTATTATTATTAATTATGACATGTCGACAACATGAACCAAACACTTCCAGGCCTCGGCTGCAACTACAGTGTTTGAGGGTCAAAGTAGACATTGTTCACGGGCAGCCAATGATACAATTTGTCTCAAACCTAGGTTTGTGCAGGAAGTAAGACTGGAATTATCGAAATCGGTTCTTTCTTTTGGGAGACAATAACTCCATTTGTCGTGCACTTTGATCTTTGGAACTTTGCAGACCTTTTACATTCACAAACAGCTCTGTTACACACATGAAAGGTAATATCTGAAAAAGCATAATAGAGGTGCTTTAAAAAATGTAGGTAACTAATGTTAGCAAAACGAATCATTATTGTAAAGTGATACCGATTTTATTTATTAGTGGAGATTATGTGTTATTTTAGTAAGCCATCAACTGTGAATCGAAGATTGTGACATTTCTGGATAATGCAGTTGTCAGTCCTTAAACTTTGCAGTGTGTATGCAGCCACTGTTTCTCTTTTCTTGAGGAGTGTCCGCTCCAGTGAATGTGTCATCTTTCTTTTTCTCTTTTTATCAGTGCACATGCAATGTTAGGGGTGGAGTATTTACACTGTGTTCAAATTATTATGCAAGTGAGCTATCAGTAGGATTTCAGTACAATTAATATTCAGATTTTAGTTTTTCAAAGAAAGTGTTTTTTGTTTTTTGTTTTATTTCTCCATAACCTTTTAGATAACTGGTATCAATCTCAGACAGGTTTGTTAAATAGTTCGCCAGGTCTACTTAAAGAGGTTGTTCCACATTATTAAGTCACAGTTCTCATGCAATATGCGGAGGAAGAAAGATCTTTCTGAAGATGAAAAGCATGAAATGCTGCAATGTTATGCAAAAGGCATGAAAACAATTGTGTGAAAATTGAATGGAGATTATCGAAATATCATAAGATGTGCAAGTAATTTACAGCACAAGAGAATTCGGTCAGATAAAGGCTTATTAAGGAAAGTTTCTGTCAAAAAAACTAATTGTATTAAAAGGACAGCTATAAAAAGCCACTGTTGAGCAGCAAACAGGTATTTGAAGCTGCTGGTGTCTCTGGAATCCATTTACCTAAGCAGACCTGGCAAAATATTTAACAAACCTCTCTGAGATTGATACCAGTTATCTAAAATTATATGACAAATAAAACAAACACTTTCTTTGAAAAACTAAAAGCTGAATGTTTATTGTGTAATTGTTTTAGTTTTCTTTTTGCCCAATTAATGGGGCGGTAAAGAGCAGAAAATGACCCAAGCAGGATTCAAACTCACGTTGTCTTCACATAAGTGCCACCATGCAACATGTTGAAGCAGGTGCACTGCCCACCAGGCCACGTTTGTGACAAAGTAGAGGTTTTAAGACAATGAGATGGGGGAGGGAGAGTGGTAAAGTCCGCCTTGCTGACTCATGGACAAGGCCATTTCCTGGCATGGACGTGCTAAATTCACATTAGCTTGAGCTATTGATTGAAGTGGGGGGAGGAGAGAGAGATACATCATTCTAGAGAGATGGCCTCAAATGGACAGCCTGGCAGAGCAGTTTTCAATGAACACTCAGCATCCTTTTGGTCGGTGCATTGCAGAAACAGCTAAAGCAATCTGATTTGCAGAGAGGCCAAGCTTGCTCGCTGTGCTGGTGTGGGCTAATCATGGTTCAGTGGTGTCAAAACCTCATTTGTGTAAGTAGGAATCTTCTGTCTGTCCCTTAGTCAGAGATTGTGAAAAGTTTTGAGAAGATTGCTTTTAATAGCGACAAACTCCATTTAAGTGGTGAGCTGAACTCCTTCCAGGATAAAACTGCTGAGTGTATGTAGCACAGACTTTGTAGAGGACTTGATTGCATATACATATGTATGTATATATAATTTCAACTTAAATAAAAAATTTTAAAAAAAAAGACAAAAATATACATATATACACTTTATTGCCAAAAGTTTTGGGACGCCTGCCTTTACATGCACATAAACTTTAATGACATCCCATTCTTAATCCATAGGGTTTAATATGGAGTTGGCCCAGCCTTTGCAGCTATAACAGCTTCAACTCTTCTGGGAATTCATCCCAAATGTGTTCTATCAGGTTGAGGTCAGGACTCTGTGCAGGCCAGTCAAGTTCCTCCACACCAAACTCGCTCATCCATGTCTTTATGGACCTTGCTTTGTGCACTGGTGCACAGTCATGTTGAAACAGGAAGGGGCCATCCCCAAACTGTTCCCACAAAGTTGGGAGCATGAAATTGTCCAACATGTCAAGCATATGCTGAAGCATTAAGAGTTCCTTTCACTGGAACTAAGGGGCCAAGCCCAACCCCTGAAAAACAACCCCACACCATAATCCCCCCTCCACCAAACTTTACACGTGGCACAATGCAGTCAGGCAAGTACCGCTCTCCTGGCAACGCCAAACCCAGACTCGTCCATCAGATTACCAGACAGAGAAGCGTGATTCGTCACTCCAGAGAACATGTCTCCACTGCTCTAGAGTCTTGGATGCAGCTGCTCCCATTCCATGAAGCTCTCTACGCACTGTTCTTGAGCTAATCTGAAGGCCACACGAAGTGTGGAGGTGTGTAGCTATTGACTCTGCAGAAAGTTGGCGACTTCTGCACACTGTGCGCCTCAGCATGCGCTGACCCCGCTCTGTGATTTTACGTGGTTACCACTTCGTGGCTGAGTTGCTGTTGTTTCCAATTGCTTCCACTTTGTTATAATACGACTAACAGTTGACTGTGGAATATTTAGTAGTGAGGTAATTTCACGAATGGACTTATTGCACAGGTGGCAACCTATCACGGGACCACGCTTGAATTCACTGAGCTCCTGAGAGCGACCCATTCTTTCACAAATGTTTGTAGAAGCAGTCTGCATGCCTAGGTGCTTGATTTTAAACACCTTTGGCCATGGAAGGGATTGGAAGACCTGAATTCAATGATTTGGAGGGGTGTCCCAATACTTTTGTCAATATAGTGTATATATATATATATGTGTGTGTGTGTGTGTGTGTGTGTGTGTGTGTGCATTCCATACATTTCTATATATATTCTATATATGACATGCTATTTTGTATGTCATTCTTCAACAACATTTTTTTAAAATGTAGTTGAAATCACATTGATTTCTGGCTTCTGTGGAATCTTATTCATATTTAATTTACTGAACAACTTCAAAGCTACTGGTAGATCTTTGTCAAAAGATATTTTTCTTATTATTAAAATCTTAAGGTGAAAATAAATGGGATTTTTGCTTCTGTAACTTGACTGTTGTGCTCTATTATCTCCATGTAGATAATAGTTCTTCTATTTTGTTAGCAGTAGTTTATTATTCGGGAATTCCTGATTTAGTTTTTTATCGTTTTGTAGCTTGATTTGATTTTTATTTTGCTTTTTCAAGTTTTTGATTATGGTAGATTCTTTCTTAAACAAAGAAATATTGTTAAACCATCTTTAACACTTTGGTAAATGATGTCATTGTCTTTCTAGATGAATATGTTGTGTAAATGAGTAGTGTAAGCATTAGGCATCATCATCAGGTTTGCAGATGAAACCTTCTGAAAGCTCTTAAGATGCTTTCAGACCTTCTTCATGAGAGAGCTATCAGCTTACAGTGCATTAGCTCACTATTCTGATCCGTCACCAAGAAATATGTGCTGTTGATGAAAACTAGGGCTGGGTGATATATTGAGTATTTATATGATTTTATTTTGCATATTTGCATTGATTTTACTGGTGATATATGAAGCAACATTGTGAATATCATGATCATTTTAATGAGATTACCTGAAGGCACGTCCTGATTTTGCTGAGTTAGACATGTTCCTCCTATTTTGTTCATCCTGAAACAAAATTCCTGTCTGAAAATTTAATCTAAACCATATCCCTACCCCTAAACCTAACCCTACCCATAAATTATTCCTAAAATCAGAGGGAAATGATTGGTGAATAACACTGATGTAGAAGCATCCCTGGTTGTAAGCCTAAACTTGATATAAACTGTAAACTTGTTTCTCAAATCTGATTGGTTAATTGGAATGTTGTTCCAGGATCAACAAAAATGTTGATCCAGGAACATGTTGCACTTGGTGAAATCAAGTGAACGGTGAACGGCAAGCTACCTGAAGAGCTTGTCATTAGACTAATTTTTCAATCTTTTATTGTCTTGTGGCTCGCTAATATGCACAAAACTGCATTAAAGTTGGTAGGTTTGACTCATTCAACTGAGTTTAATTTTAATGAATACATTCAAAACAATTCAACAATTCGCTTGTGTAATCACTCAGAAATTTTGGTGGAAAAAATAAATAAATAAATAAAAAATAGTAAAATTATGTGTAGGTAAAGTTGTTTTTTGTTTTTTTGTTTTTTTTGCTATATTGCCCAGCCCTACACCCAACTGATGAAACAAGCGTAGTTTTAAAAAGTTTATATATATATATACACTTTTAATGCATAAACACTCTCCTTTTAGTTAAAACAACTTTTTGGTTTGAGGTATACATAGCATGCATACATCTCGTAATCATTTTCCATTTCATAGCCGACCGCTGAGTGTACTTTGATTCATGTCTTACATTTGGATGGGGTTCAGAAGTCTCACTGTTGCGCACATCGCACGCCTGTGCTGATAGCCTGTGTCCACTGTGTGGCGCTGTGCTGTGTGTCCTGTGTTGAGTGCAGAGCTGCAGCTGGTGGTGGAGCAGCACTTTCAGAGGCAGGAGCAGCAGGAGGCGGGGCTCTCTGACAGCCCAGACACGCCCAGTCCAATCACAGCACAGCATTTTGCCAACGAAGCTCAGTGGGCCAATCACAACAGCTCAGAGCCCAATGGCAATGAGCCTTATGTCAGTACTGAGGGGCAGCCAGGCAGCAGTGGGGCCGGGGGTAAGTCCAGAATAAAAACTGGGAAGGGACAAGGTTAAATCTCCGGGTAAAATAAATAAATAAATAATTATGGAGGACTAAAGTACTCTAAATTAAACAATGAAACCAATTAACAATTTTTTTTATTAAAATTATTATTATTAATTAAAAAAAAAAAAAATAGTTCAATGTTATTATTCTTAAAGATGTTAACTACTTTCAAAAACTATACTGAATCTAATTAATAATTATGAAAAATATTTTATTATTATGAAAAATGACCGAAAGTATGTGATTCATCCATTAGGAAATTAGCCTTTATTAGCCTTTCACTTATTTAAATGCAATAGTTTTGTATAAGTGGATAAACATGTTTTAATTTGTGTTATGAAATGTGTACATTTAATTATTTAGATATTTAATTGTCAAAATTCTTTATTGATTGTATCATGGCAAAATAAATGGGTACCTTTATTTTTTTATTATGTGTTTGTTAATACAAAATAAATTGATACATTTATTGTTATTTATTTATTTAATTATTTATTGATTTTATTACTTAATTTTGAGTGCTTTTACCCTCCATGAACAATCTCTTGGTGCACGAGCATGTAGTAGAAAAGCTGATTGCTTGGACGGAAGATCTGCTGGACTTTACTGACAAGACTTTTTTTGTCTCTGTCTCTCCTCCACTTTCTTTTAAAATTATCATTCTTTTTTCTATTATTATTTTCAATATTATTATTATCCATTGTTTTGTATATTCATATGCAGGAGACACAGCAGACACCTCAGGAAGTGAGCAGAAAAACTTGAGCAGTCCTTCATCTGTCTCTCGATAGCCGTAATAATGTACCTGGCACACCGTAGACCTGTCCCAAACATTTACTGTCCCCTCCACTCTTTGGAATAAGAAGACATGCTTTCTCTAAATACATGCATTGTACTTTCTCAGCTCTTTCTAAGTTCACTTCCAGTGATGACTTCCTTTAGTTTTATTTGTGTGAAATGTAATGCTTGTTCTTCACTTTGAAATCTGTACTGAAATGATCTGACATGTTTGTTTTTCTATTTGATAAAATGGGATTTGAAATATTTCCAATATGTATATCTGTGGCATCAGAAATGCGGGCCGTATATTTTGGCACTTTCAGATAAGTTGTAACTATTTCTTTATGGGTATTGGTTCACTTGTAGAAACAATTAAATAAAACATTTTTTGGAGCTTGAAATAAAAAAAAACAAGGAATGATGTAAACAATTTTGAGTAAGCGCTGTTTATCTAATGTTACTGTCATTTTGATTCTTCATCTCCACCTCCAGATTGTCTCATTCTCAGATGAATAAATGAAGGCTGTACTACAAAACATGTAATGAGGCTTAAAGGTGAAGTATGTCATTTCTGTGCAAACTAGTAGCAGATAGTGTAGAAAGAGAAGAAAAATAACTGGGGGAAAAAAATCACATCATTCAATATGGTGACTATGAATGAATGAAAATCCTGCATTTCAGTTCACCTTTTGTTTTTTTACTTTAGAATAGGGCTATGGTGCATAACTTATTTTTAAAATAATTGTGTTTAACAGTGGAATTTGTGGTGAAAAACTACATTACCCATAATGCTATACAGAAAATCCACCAATTAGAGTCAAAACAAGCAAAACGCACCAAAAGAGCTCTTTAGCTCCGCCCACTCCCATGAAGAACTGCGAATTATGTAACTGAGTCGGTTTCCCTACTCTCTCAAAATACATATTTTGCAATAAATTTAAAATATATTGTTTTTATATACAGTATAATTAACATTTTTAAATGAGTAGTTTTCTATTTCTCCATCGTTCTCATCATTCATGGGATTGTAGTTCTTTCCCTCACTAAAGCCGTTAGGTACACAGTCTTGTACCTTTGTATTTTTATTGGTTTTCAAATACATTTTTAATTCAAATAAAAGCTTGTAATGTTATGATTCACCTCGTAGCTAGTTGGCCTGGTTATAACGCTTTAACAAATACTTTTTTAAAATCCCTATGGAGAAATGAATGGAAAAAATACTTGCGGAACCAACGCCTCTGAAAAAGTGGGCGGGCCCTGTTGCACTCTCTTCAAAATTTGATACCGCAGTTGTGAGATTTGATTGCTGACTTGATGTATGTTATTGAAACAATCTTGAGCAACTGGAAATTTTGGTCTTACCCCAGTGAAGTAGATAATAACAAAGTTACCACTCATATTTCTGCAGATGTGTTTGCTCAAAAATGACACGCATCACTTTTAAGAAAGGAGCTTATTGTAACTCCCTAATTCTATTGCATCGAGATGATCGCTATCAAACTTTGAACTACTTTAGTCTTTAGTCAACTGGATCTAAAGAGGTAAGTCAGGTCACACTGAGACTGCTGCATGCTGGGACTTATGCTGTGTTCGTCCTGCAGGTAGAGAGCACAGTGATAGCCAGCAAGAGGAAAGGGAGAGTCATCATCCTCCGAGGCTCTCTCAAAAACACCTGGACACACTGTCAGAGGAACCCGGAGACCTGTCACCACGACGCAAAGACACACCGTACCAGCACCAGCCACCATTCGTCCCTGGTAGGACCAGATCATAAGCACATAATTCTGCCATGGGGAAAATCTTTCACTGCAATTTGCAGATTATGTTGATTTGTTGGTCCTGGAACAGCATTGCTATCAACCAATCAGATTTCAGGGTTATGTTTTGGGTTAAGGTCTGTTTACATAATATTTTTTGTTCCATTTACTTCCATTCATATGCATATGAACTTTAACCTGAGAATTCAGAAAATAGAAGCTTGACCAAAAGAAAATCCAATGCCACATCTACAAAGCAACAGAATACGATTGTCACTTCTCATGAGTATTTGTGTGTATTTTTACATAAAGTGTGGTTTCATATACACTGAAACATACATATTGACAGCACTAAAGCATAAATTATTTATGTATTGACAGCACTGTATTTGATAGCACAGTTTAAGCGCAATAAGATGTGGAAGAGAACTTAGTTTAATACTCACGTGACGCGCAGCTTTCTGTGCGCGTGCTTCAGGTGTGTGTGCTCAGAAAACTATAAATCCGAAGTTGAGACTGAAATGGCTTTAAACCGCATGCAGATAATAAACTTTCATGATGATGAAGAACTTCAATGTCACATGAGTGTGACCGTGATAGAGATGTTTTGTTCGTTTTTGGCAGAGTATCTGAGGCATGAGCTGTACCGACTCCGCCCTCTTCTGGAAAGCGGGGTGGGGAGCAGCAGCTCATTTGCATTTAAAGATCCATGCACGAAAACAGCGTGTTGTTCCTTCCACTCAAAAATGTGCATTTACAACATGGCATAATAAATGATCCGTGAGGTATTTTGAGCTGAAACTTCACAGACACATCCTGGGGACACCTGAGACTTATATCTTGTAAAAAGGCATAATAGGTCCCCTTTAAAGTTAATAGTCAGTCTATAGCGTGAGAACAAAGGCGATTGACATCAGTTTGTTCAGACAGTAGGCCTACGATTCGAATACTGTACAGTATGTAAGCTGTTGTGTGATGGTTTAAGAGTCGCACCTGTTATGGAAAGGTGAAAGCTGACGCTTGCTCATATCTTTTCACAGGGGTAAAGGTGCTGAAAAAACAAACAGACCCGTCTTCACTTTTCCAGGAGGAAGAGGAGAACAGCGGAGAACGGAAAGACAGTCAGACAGAGTAAAACTGGCTGAATGACACGAGGAAGTGACATCATTTATAATATCCTTTTGGAGCCGTTGGTTTAAACTTGTTTTTATGTAACTTTTTTTTTCCAATGATTAAAATAGTTTGAAAGTAAATTTCATTTTGCAGATGTTGACAATGAATATAGTCATGCAATTTCACTCCAAAACACTTAGTTGAGTAGTTAATTTTTAGTAGTTGGCTTTTTATTATTGTTTTATTTCATATTAACTGTAATGTTGTTATATTTCATATGACGATATCATATCATATGACGATGATAATGAGTTGTAATATGAAAGCATAAGAAAACTGATGCTCTGACTATGATGATTTAGCAATACATGGGGAGGAATGTGAAACCAATCACATCCTGCCACGTTATTTTTGATCACCTCATGTGGAAGAGCTTGAGGCATTAATGAATCTTTCTCTGACAGAAGCAATATTTTTGTATGGCTGTTTTGTATGCAGACGTGACTCTGAAGTCTCACACGGCTGTTGTACAGCCCTCCGACTCTCTGACATGTGTCTGAAATGTGGGCATCATACATGGAGTTAAAGCTTGATACATGCTAACCAGGGTTTGAAATTAACACCCACAAACCCACCAAATGCAGGTGAAAATCCACTGTGGTGGGTAACCCATATCAACACACTAGTCAATTTGGGGGGTATGATTCATAACTTATGTTCTATTACTTTGCATGCCATTGCTATCAGCCCTTCCCCTATAAGGTGCCTTAAACATTGCAAAACAACGCGCAAAGAGGGTTGCACACTGAGGCCAAAATGCATTTTAATACGAGGTGTAAACAGGGCCAGAGAAATGCTGCGCAGTGCCATGTCTTCAAAATTTGAACACATTGTTTTCTATGACTGTACGCACACCGACAGCGCCCAACCACAGCCTCACTCCACATAGTTTTCCATTAAAATACAGTGATTTAGAACAAATATGTGTACGTACTGACTTCACCCTAGGAGGTTGTGCATTTTTCAGTAACAGGTTTGTTTTTGTGGCTTGAATAAATATACTTCATATCCTAGAGAAATAATATAGATCGCACTTTCTCTTTCCATTTGCACAATTTTTTTCAAATACCTTAATTCAAACTCATTGACGCCATTTTGTTCATTCTTGAAGTGAACTTCTGTCTGTATTGTGATTATTCACAGTTTTGGACTGCCTCCTCGAGCTTGAGAGCGCATGAACAGAATGACGCGACTGGTGTGCGATAAGTCTAGCTTGACTCTCTGCCAAAGCCATAGTAGACAATTAAGAGGCCACTTTTTCCAACCCGTTCTCATAAATGCCGCATATCCAAGACCTTAGGACAAAAAGCGCCCAAGAGTCTTTATCGATACGTGCCGATAAACTCATGGCAATTATAAGAGAAGTCACAGAGAATTTAGTTTTTATTTCCATTTTAAATAATTGAATGGTATCCGTAAACAGAGTGATTGACTATCGTAAAGCTGAAAGCGATACAATGATTCAGAATCAGATTTAATAATACATATATTTAAGTCTAAGCTGTGACTTTGATAATCTGGTTTATTTCTGATGTTTTTGTTTTGTTAGTAGAAGTTCTGAATGGCTGGTAACTTAGTAGCCAAATTGGCCGGTGAGTGAAAAGGTTAATTTCAAACCCTGATGCTAACATGGCTAGTAGATTATTTTAGATCTTTTGCAACACACACACACACATATTTTTTTTCTCTTCAGAAAATAATCAGCCTTCATCAACATTATAATGTTGTGTCAGAAGATGTTTCTATAATATAACAAGGCAATTTTTTTGTGTGTGTAAATGCGTTTAAACAGATGAGAGCTTGTTAACAGCACCCAATTCATATTTTTAAACATTATTAGAGTATTTCCAACAAATGTACTGTATGAATTACAAAAATGTAAAACATCTGTCTCAGTCTCTCATTGTTGACTTCAGTAGCACATTTAAGTTTATAAAGCCTTAACAATTATTGGTTAATCTTACAAAACTAAGAAATGTCTAGGTACAAAAGAAAAAAATGTAAATAAATGGTTGCATAAAAAATAAAGGCTTTTTTTGCATGACGACATTTTCATGTCAATTAAAATTCCCCTCTACAATTCTCATGAATGCAATTGAGATATTAAACTTAAAATTATACTTTACAAATTTATTGTAAAGTTTATATGGTATGGTATTTGTTGTACTGAATTTATGATGGTTTTAATTTTAAAGCAAAAAAAAAAAAAAAAAAAATCATGGCATCCAGAAAGGAAGATTTATAGCCTATATATATATATACTATATTGCCAAAAGTATTGAATTCAGGTGTTCAAATCCCTTCAATGGCCACAGGTGTATAAAATCAAGCACCTAGGCATGCAGACTGCTTCTACAAACATTTGTGAAAGAATGGGTCGCTCTCAGGAGCTCAGTGAATTCAAGCGTGGTACCGTGATAGGTTGCCACCTGTGCAATAAGTCCATTCGTGAAATTTTATCACTACTAAATATTCCACGGTCAACTGTTAGTGGTATTATAACAAAGTAGCTACACACCTCCAAACTTTGTGTGGCCTTCAGATTAGCTCAAGAACAGTGTAGAGATCTTCATGGAATGGGTTTCCATGGCCGAGCAGCTGCATCCAAGCCTTACATCACTAAGTGCAATGCAAAGTGTTGGATGCAGTGGTGTAAAGCACGCCGCCACTGGACTCTAGAGCAGTGGAGACGTGCTCTCTGGAGTGCTGAATCACGCTTCTCTGTCTGGCAATCTGATGGACGAGTCTGGGTTTGGCGGTTGCCAGGAGAACGGTACTTGCCTGACTGCATTGTGCCACGTGTAAAGTTTGGTGGAGGGGGGATTATGGTGTGGGGTTGTTTTTCAGGGGTTGGGCTTGACCCCTTAGTTCCAGTGAAAGGAACTCTAGACATTAGACCAAGACATTTTGGACAATTTCATGCTCCCAACTTTGTAGGAACAGTTTGGGGATGGCCCCTTCCTGTTCCAACATGACTGCGCATCAGTGCACAAAGCAAGGTCCATAAAGACATGGATGAGCGATTTTGGTGTGGAGGAACTTGACTGGCCTGCACAGAGTCCTGACCTCAACCTGATAGAACACCTTTGGGATGAATTAGAGCAGAGACTGTGAGCCAGGCCTTCTCGTCCAACATCAGTGCCTGACCTCACAAATGCGCTTTTAGAAGAATGGTCAAAAATTCCCATAAACACACTCCTAAACCTTGTGGAAAGCCTTCCCAGAAGAGTTGAAGCTGTTATAGCTGCAAATCGTGGGCCAACTCCATATTAAACCCTACGGATTAAGAATGGGATGTCATTAAAGTTCATGTAATGTAAAGGCAAGCATCCCAAAACGTTTGGCAATATACTGTACATTTATATATATATATATAGTGTGGATGCATTTTTTTTGCATTGTAATAATAATACTTTGGAGACAAATGTGCTTAATTGTAATGAAAATAATTTCAATGCAAAAAATGTAAATGCTTCACCCTTAAAAAAACAATTCTTAAGTTAAAATTTCAACAGATATCCTACAGGTGTTTCTGTCATTCCTGACTGATAAGTGAGATGCAGTCTTCTTTTTCTGATGCTTTTCTGTTTAATAAACTTAATTTAACCGACCCTGAGCTCAAATGTGCTTTCAACCTCTGTGTGTGAAGGTGACGACAGCAAGTGTTACATCAGCCCATAACCTGAAATAAGATACAGAGGACAAAATCTTGTTTTCGGCCATTTATGTCATATATAATGCAAAAAAATGTATCAATATTTTCACATAAACATTATAAAACATGATACAGTGATTTGGTAGCATATGTCGTTTAGCATGTTCTGAGATTCTGAGGAACAGTGTAATGCACAATGGCTGTGTTCAGAAAAGCATACTACTCTTGCAGTGTCTGTAGTATCTACTATAGTATTTACACAGGGCACAGTATGCACGAATTCCCAACTGATCTACTACATCTGCCAAATGTGCAGTATACACTGAATAATGTATCCCATAATGCAATGTGCTTAATTTGATCCATTCATTTCCAGTGTCATGAAAGGGATGCAATATTAGCTACCAAATGTTAACATTTTTTTTTTTACACAAAACTAGATTTTGAATGCAAAATAGAGCATATTACTCTTTTACATGTTTATTGTTACAAAATGCATTCTGTTTCACTATTTTAAACAGTACATACCACACAGTATTCAGTGAATAGTAAGTTAGTATTCCATTCCGAACACAGCCAAATGTATGCAACATTTATTTAGACACTGCCATGTACTGTACTAAAATACTGTATGGATTTAAAGGGACACAGTTCTGTTCATTGAAGGGACATCATGGTGTTTGTTAAAATGAAATATCGCCCCCTTGAGGACATGTACCTCTACTGTTAGGTAAAAATTGGTTCATGATTTCATAGGCGGCATGTTCTACTAAAATTTTACAGCTGCACATACTATACGTGTCATGCTACAATAATAATTTAAAAAAAGCTCTTTATGGATTGTTCTGGAAATTGGAGAGAATAACATTCATAAGTCTACAGAGACACATCATGCCAGAATGAAGTCAAATATTCCATTCATTCTGACCTAATGTGCCGCAAAGAGCTGGTAAGCATGACCGCATCGAGAATAAAATATGGAAACTAATTGTGGTGCAAAGTGTAGCTGCGTAATCTTTAATAAATAACGACACAGTCTACAAACAAACAAAGAAAAAAAAAAAAAAACCCTAACTGAACAAACAGGAAAAAGCCCGGGAAGCAAATAGGTTGCGTTTCAGGGACTCGCTAAATCCTCCTCAAGGGATGATAGAGGTCTGTCTCCAGCAATAACACAGTCGCCATGACAACATTGCACACTACCGTCTCTAGGAGTCGCTCCGTGGACATTCCGTGCGTCTGTCTGCACAATTAGCCCTCCAAGCCCGAGAGTATAATAGCATTACAATACAATGAGGACAATGCTATGTACATCATCCTGTTTCTGATTAAAAACATTCAGGCTCCGTACCGTTCGTGTGACATCAGGCGCTTTTACCGTTCCAAGGCAGAGTTTCTGAGCTGTGTTCCTCTGATGAACCGTCGCCCGGTCCCTCCAAAGGGGACTGAAAACTCTGGTCCAGAGAGTCCTGGGAAGAGTGAGTCGAGTCCGTGTTGTTAATTTCGTTCAGGGACTTTGACTCTGAGTCGAGGCTCCCTCTGGCTGGACTGCTGCGGGACAGTGTGACTTGTGTGTTCCTCATGGACTCCTCTTCTAGGTCTGACATTCTCTCGTGTTGCTTATTGGCCAACTCTGGGAAGAGACAGGAAGTGAGATCAGATCTGGGATACTATATTATCCCCAGGTGCTGTGAAGAAGAGCTGTGTTATCAATAGAGGTGAAATAAATTCAATAGAGGTTACGTTCAAGCATTTGTGGCATACTGTCAATTACAAATATCAACATGTCTAAGTTCTAAGTCCTGTCATGCCAACTGAGATATAAAGTCAAAGTATATGAAAGTATATAAGTATAAGTATATTTTACCCATACCCATTTACACCATAGTGTGACTGAATTAAATAATAATATTATTTGAATAACCATCGGTCATATTTGTACTACTATATGTTTGTTTCTTTTGCTACTTAAACACCACCAGTCAAATGTTTAGACATGCTTGAATACATTTATGGTCTTCATGATTTTAAAAAGCATTAATCTAAAGGCACATGTTTGAACTTTGATTTTTAGGACAGCCTCAGAATGAATTTCTTTAATAGCCTAAAAATGTATATATTGATTTTTTTTTATTTTTTTAAAATGAGTTGGCATGGATAATGGAAGGAAAGGCATACAGGATTTTTACATTTTTTCGAAAATAATTTTTTACAATTATTTATTTATACATTCTTAAATAGTTTTTAATTAATAATAGACTTTTTAACCTTTGGTCACAGCATAACTCCCATTCTTCCATTTGTGTTTTTTTCTCCACAATTTTAATAACTTTACTATTATTCTAAAACAACAACAATAATAAATATAGCTGCAAGCAGCAATTATCGGGGCCAAGCACAACAGAAGCAAACAAGGAAGCTAGCAGCAGACCAACTGCAAAAATGAGTAAGGACATTTGGAGACAATTTTAAGCAAAAAGGTTGAAAACCCACATAAATACATTGAGTTGTATAGAGCCAATTTCATGTTTTGTTTAATTATAGTCACACCGCCTGTGCGGTCCTCCGAGTGCCCCATACATAAGCGTGTCAAATTTGGTGAAAATATCTAATTTTGTTTAGGAGTTATAGACATTTGTATTTATGAGCATATAAAAATAACCCACATCTGACTTTGATTGCATTTTTTTGCCAGTTACTATCAAAATTTTGACATTTGGCTCAAACAGTTTGTCAACCCGCTATGATTCTGATTTTCCTACGGTGTTTTCGTCTCGATTGGACAAGCGGTTTCGAAGATATTCACGAAAGTTGTTTAAATCACAATGTTGAACAAACCATAAGGCAAAACCTAGCATGTTTGGTATCGTTGGACTCGACAAGGATTCAGGAATCTAAGGATGTGACTCCCGTGAAAATAAGTCAACCAAATCCAAAGTTATAAGCATGTGAATATTTGATTTTACCACTAGGTGGCGCTGGCTCGAAACTTCTCAGGTTCCTTCAGGGCATCGTGCAGATGACTCATACCGAGTTTTGTAACAATACACTAATGCGTTCATGAAATACAGCATTTTACTACAAAATTAAAAATGGCCGATATGGAAAAATTGGATATCATTCGACTCAGCATGCCGCCACTTTTATGATTTTTGGGCAAACCGTTCAAAAGTTATAAGCAAAAATAGTAATTTTTTTGTACCTCCGAACCAATAGGTGGCGCTGCGCCGAAACGCAGCATGTAGCCTCAGGTCATGCTTGTGATGATCTGTACCAAGTTTGGTCGGAATACGATAAAGTGTTGTGCAGCCTTATGTCTATTTTCGCAAGTGCTATATAATTAGTTTGCGCGTTATTAAAAAAACACTTAATAACAATTTTTGTGCAAATCGGATAAACCGTCTAGGAGGAGTTCGAAAAAAACTTTTTTTTTGGCTGGGAAATTTGGCAGGAAAATTGGCACTACCGAAAATGTCATAGGGTACAATCGAATTAGCATGAGCCACGGAATCAGAGGAAAAAAGAATTTTGTTTCTAAAGTTATTAGCACAAACGTAAACTGGACAGTTGGTGGCGCTAGAGGGATTGAGTTAGAGACTCCAAATTTGCTATGGTGACATTTCAGACTGTCCTCTATCTATGTGCCAAATTTCATAACTTTCCTGCAAGCGGTTCTATGGGCTGCCATAGACTCAAGAGTGGAAGAAGAAGAAGAAGAAGAAGTAAAAGAATAATAATAAGAACGCCAACAATTGCAATAGCACCTTCGGTGCTGGGCCCCTAATTATTGTATTAATATTAGCATTAATAATAATTATTAATAACACAAAAGAAAAGGTTCTAAATGGAACCTTAAAGGGTTCTGTGTCAGGTATTTCATATATAGAACCTTTTAGCGGTTCACATCATTTTATTGATCGGTTTTAATTAATTTTGTTTTAATTCATTCTTAATTTTAATTACATTTTATGAATTAAGCAGCTCAAAAACATACTTTATCGCTATAAAAAATTGAAATAACCTGTTAAACATGAAAGTATTATGCAATCATTTAAGACATTTTTCCTAATATAGAACCTTTTTGGCATAAAAATCAAGAACCATAGAATTCTATATAGAACCCCATTGAACCTTTTTTTCTAAGAGTGCATGTTGACTGTATAGAAACACAAACAGATGCGTGCACACCTTGAACAGACAGCTCTTTCCAGCGCTCCTTGTTGTTCTGGATGATCTCAGAGAGCAGGTTTCGGACATGTTTCAAGTCGATGCCGCCCAGAGAGTAGTCTGTAGCGCCTCCTTGCTCGTCATTCGAACCCCGACCGCTGTGTCTCTGTACCGACTCCACCACCGTAGCCGAGCCCCGAACCGTCAAACTGCACCACACGAGCAGATTACAGACAGATTATCATCCCTGAATCAAACACCTTTATCATGATGAATATGTGACCATCACCTCACCTTGACCTGCGGACACCCCCAGATTTTACAGCTTCCTCTATGAGAGGACTAATAATCTTCTCTGTGGTGTCGACCAGAACAGAGAACGTGGGTTCGACGATAAAATCGATGAACCCTTTGGAGGAAAAACAATGTTGTTTGTTTAGAAACCTCTGTCATTCATTTAACCAGCTAAAAAACTCATTAGCAATAATGGCTTTTGATTCAATCAAGGCGCCTGTAGTTATTGTGTCATTAAATCAAACCACATTTATTTTATGAGCTCCATTAAACATTACAAGAGAGCATGTTATTGTCTCAGCAGCCTCTTGATGGCAGTAAAGAGCTGAGCATGACTGTATGGATGTGTTCATAACAGCATAGTAACATTGTTCTATGATACTATTCTCTCATACTATCATATTTCTACAGTATTATACAATGTATACTTAGCACAAATATGCACATTTTGCATAGAATACATGGATGTTCATGAGTGGCATCCAATTATCATCTTGCAAAAAAATAAATTATTTGCCATTTATTTATTTATGTATGTATTGTTAGTTATCCTGAAAATCTTTTAATTAAATATACTTAAACTAAATAAACAAATCTAAACAAAATATATAAAAATCATACACAACAGGGAGAACATTTTATGTAAAACAGTGGGTCCATTGTGACTACTACTGTTCAAATTTATATAGTTGTGGATTTAAAGGTTAAAGTTCTGAAAAAGTAGCACTCTGAAAAAAATAAAGATGCAAAAATATTCTGATATTGCTTCTAGTTCATCAACCTTGAAAATAGAAGGTCAAGTTGAGCGCATTGCATTGTGGGACACAGTATTCCATGCAGTGTGCTTCTTTTGGCAAATTTAGCAGATTGTGTATTCTATACATAAAATTTGCCATGTAAGCAAGCATACATCCTACAGTGTATATTGCAGAGATTATAGAAGTAGTATGTGAGTGCTGTTCCAAACATGGCCTTGGCTATCAGAGATCACATGTGTGTGTGTGTTAGTTTTACCTATCTGAGACTGGGCAATCATGGTGGCTTTCCGGTCACATAGTGGAGAGAACGGCAGCCCTAGTTCTGCCTCCTTGTCACCCTGCAGAGACGATAAAAGAATTACTCACATGGTTCAGAGCCTTGTGAATAGTCTAATAAAACTTCCCTCTTCCCTCTTTGTTCTTGAGAAGCCATGCAGACAGAGACATCATGTACCCGTGATTTCTGAGCCAACATGATTTTGAGTGCAACTTCCAAAACAAACTCACAATACAAACAGATCCTGGTTGTTAAGTTACGCTGCAACTTTGCTTGGTTATTAAAAAATACATGCTTGCTTATCTGATTTGATTTTCCGGGTTCCCTCTCTCTCTCTCTCTCTCTCTCTCTCTCTCTCTCTCTCTAAAATGGTGTAGTATTTAGAAATTGCAAGTACATTTCACAAATAATTACAAAGAAACAGCAACATATTGAATTAAACATGAAATTATAAAGTAGAAATACTGAACATACAGCTCTGGAAAAAATTAAGAGACCACTTAACATTGAGAAATCAATGTTAAGTGGTCTCTTAATTTTTTCCAGAGCTGTATTTCTACTTATCTATAACTTTAAAAAAAATATATTTTTTACAGTGTTTGTACACTGCCAGGTCAAAAAAAAAAAAGAAAGAAAGAAAGAAAGAAAGAAGGGAAAAAAATTGCATTTTCACTCTTGGATTGTCAGTACAAGATCTTGATCAAAAATTGATGCACCTCTTGATGGAAATAACATCACAACATTTATTTCCATCAAGAGGTGCATCAATTTTTGGTCAAGATCTTGTACTGACAATGCAAGAGTCAAGCACTCTCTAAAGTCTCCTCCAGCACATCCCAAACACTTTCAATGTGTGAAAATGATTCTTCATGCTCCCTCCCAACCATTCTTTCACAGTTTGAGCCTGATGAATCTTGACATTGTCATCCTGGAATATGGCCATGATGTGTCTTCCTACATGGTTGTTTAAGAAGTGTTTTTTGCTAGTTTCAGCCCGACGCAGTTATCATTTTCACGTCCAGCACCACGTTGTTTAAATAGCAAACGCACTCGCTCCCATCTGTTCGCCCATGGGCGTGCTGGTCTGAAAACGAGGTGTGTTCAGGTGCATTGTTGGCGCTGCTCTTTTGAGGCAACTGAAAACGACTACGCCATTGACCAACAAAAATCTGGTCTAAAGTCAATAGCGCAGTATTTTTTGTGTTATTTAAAGGGTGCGTTAGTAATATGCGTCTATAGGCGGGTGCACAACACGTGTACACTCTGCTTATTACACAAAAATCCAGCATCACACAAACATTTTTAAATATTAAATATAAAAGGATTCCTCTCTGGAGAAGCGTTCAGTCTTTCCGCTTGCAAATTCCACCATGTAAATAGCGAATACGTCATGACACAAGCACAACTGTCTTTTAAAGTGAATGGGGGATGAGAGATTGGTTTATTGCACGTTATGCCCAAAACACACCCATGACTCATTAAAAGACTAGGTACAACCCTTTTGGACCATGCGCCCGGCGCGCTGACCGTTTTTTTTCGTCGTTAAACTAGCAAAAGTGGTTTTGGACACGCCCTAAGTGCACCTGCGCCATGCGCTTAGATCATTAAAATAGGGCCCATAGACTCTTAAGCATTTGCCTATTTAAATCCAAACAGTGACTTTTTTTCGGCTGGGCAGTGTGCATATATATATATATATATATATATATATATACAGTTGTGGTCAGAATTATTGGCACCCCTGGTAAATATGATCAAATATGGCTGTAAAAATAAATCTGCATTGTTTATCCTTTTGATCTATCATTCAAAAAATTTGCAAAAATCTAACCTTTCATTGAAGTAAAAGAATGGAAAGTCAGGGGAAAATCACATTATCAAATAAATGTTTTTCTCCAAAACACGTTGGCCACAATTATTGGCACCCCTAGAATTTTTTATGAGTAAAATATCTCTGAAGTATATTCCCATTAATATTTACATTTTTTTAGCACACCAGGGTGACTAGGAACATGAAATTGTCTAGCTATGACATCTTGTTTCACAGGAGTATAAAAATGAGGTAACACAAAGGCCAAATTCCCTTAATCATCCATCACAATGAGTAAAACCAAAGAGTATAGTTCTGATGTGCAGCAAAAGATTGTTGAGCTTCACAAAATAGAAAGTGGCTGTAGGAAAATAGCTAAAGCATTGAAAATTCCCATTTCCAACATCAGGGCAATAATTAAGAAGTTCCAATCAACTAAAGATGTTACGAATCTGCCTGGAAGAGGACGTGTGTCTATATTGTCTCAATGCACGGTGAGGAGGAAAGTTTGAGTGGACAAAGACTCTCCAAGGATCACAGATGGAGAATCACAGAGATTAGTTGAGTCTTGGGGTCAGAAAGCCTAAAAAAAAAAAAATCAAACAACCCCTACATCACCTCATGTTGTTTGGGAGGGATTCAAAAGCATTTATTTCATAATGTGATTTACCCCCCACTTTCAATTGTTTTACTTCAATGAAAGGTTAGATTTTTGTGAATTTTCTGAATAAAAGATCAAAAGGATAAACAATGCAGATTTATTTTTACAGCCATATTTGATCATATTTACCAGGGGTGCCAATAATTCTGACCACAACTGTATGTACAGTATATATACAGCTCTGGAAAAAATTAGGAGACCACTTAACATTGATTTCTCAATGTATATATATATATATATATATATATATATATATAGGCAGTGTACACTGAAAAAAAATTGGTGTAAAAACTATTTTCACAAACAATTACAAAGAAATGACAAGTAACAAGTGAAAGCAGTGTTGGGGGTAACGCATTACAAGTAACTTGAGTTACGTAATCAGATTACTTTTTCAAGTAACTAGTAAAGTAACGCATTACCTTTAAATTTTACAACAAAATAGTTACTTTTTCAAAAAAGTAACACAAGTTACTTTTTCACATTTATTTGACTGACAGCTCTCCTGTCCCCATGTTGAGAAAAATTGAGAGTAAGTTCAGAGGCGTTGTGTGTGAACAGGTTATTGTAGTTCTAGACTAAATATGAGCATTTACTAATCTCACTTGTACAAAAAGATTCAGTATTCCAAAAAATCAGTCAAATGCAAAATCAGAATATTATGCAAACCTCCAATAATTAAATATTAAATAAAACAAATATTTTTATGCATTTAATCTCACTTTATTGACCAATGTCTTGCTGTTGACCTTCGATGATTCAGTTAAACTATGAGCAAAAATTACTTTAGATTTTTAGTTTTTATTGGTGAAGTAAGTGTTAAACTTTTTTCTCCTGCGTCCTATTCTTCCATTATCCAGAATGGCAGCACAGCTGAAAGGTTTGTTTGAGCTGCGCCCTCTACTGTACATGCGTGAATTTGCATTTTTACCTCAGCTTGAGGCTAACTATTTCAATTTTGGTGTGAAAGGGTCTTTACATTTACAGAACTTTTCTGTTATAAAAAACTGAAAAAACAAACGAGCCCAGCCCAGGTGAGAAAAAGTAACGCAAAAGTAACGTAACGCATTACTTTTCTTAAAAAGTAACTAAGTAACGCAATTAGTTACTTTTTAAGGGAGTAACGCAATGTTGTAATGCATTACTTTTCAAAGTAACTTTCCTCAACACTGCTGGTAGGTGTATGTTTAATTCAAAAATATTATTTAGCATTTTTATTACCTTCTATACACTGCACGTTTTTTTAATTTGGTCATCATGTGCATAAGCTCTTTGATGGATTCCATCTTTCTCTTGCAATTCACTCAGATAATGTTTGTGTCTGTAGTAAGTGTGTGTCTGGGAGTTCTGCTTGTGTTATTGGAGACAAATATTGAGATGTGTGTACCTGTCTGAAGAACTCCTCCATAAGGGCTTGAGTCCAGCGGTAGTGCAGCTTCCAGCCCTTAGCGGGGTGGCTGATATCAGCCGCGTGCAGCATCAGCGACAGCACTTTAGCCTTGTCTATTCTGATAGACACAGATTCATCACAACTTCATCAGTCAGATACAAAGATAGAAAGTTTGTAAACAAATTATGAATCCATAAATTACACAATCACACTTACACACATTCACAAACAAAGGACACGGGAGGATTGTGTCTTAAGGCCCCGATATATGTCAAGCAAAATCAGAAAACGAACTGGTGGTGTAACATCATTTCAAATCCAATCAGGCCAAAACGAAGTTCGAGAAAAGTTTGAACTGGCTGGTAAACACCTTCGAACTACAATTGGTCCGTGGTGATTATATAATAGGTAGGTGACCTCTTTGACATGGAAATCTTCGCCGGTTCATTTGACGTCTGCGAGTAAAAAACACAAACACACTGGAGAGTCGCTTTATAGTAAAAAATGTTGTTGTAATTCTAATTGAAAGAGACACTGACACTGTTTTTCATGTTTAATAATGTAAAGCTGCTTGATTTTAAACAATATATTGTATAAAGTGGTATATAAATAAACGTGACGTGAGTTTACCAGAGTGCCAAATTGCAGAGCTTATGCAAACATCCACATCGCTGTGATCAGACGCTTTCCTAACTACCTGTTATTTTTGTTGTGTGTTTTTGTTATTGAAAGGAAAGCACGCAGCACATATGAACATATTCATCTAAACGGCACTCTCAGCAGCGTGGACGGCGTCTGGATGTTCGCTAACAGTATACCGATGATCACGTATTTCGAAATTCTTTTTACCCTGAAGCAAAGAATGAAAAGAATGAAGCAAATGCTGCTTTGTTGAAAATAAAATACTTTTTGAACTGTAATTTTACTTTTACTTTACGGCCTATTTGCTATATTATATAAATTTGTCTTTGGCACTGACAAAAACGTACACAATTAAAAGAAGACAGAAATAGACTGTAGGTAGACATAAAATGAATTTTAAAATAAACTTTAAATGGGAAATTTAAGACGTCAAGAGTCTTAAAATAACTCTAGTTGAAGTCCTGTTAAAAATCATTTCTGCCAACAGAACAAAGAATTTCTTGCATCAGAAGCACACATTTGAAATGCCTCATACTGTAGATGTGAAATGCTTTTTGGCCTATGAATTGGGAAAATAGATACTGGAGTTCTAGTTGTTTTTTTTTCTGATAATTTTATGAGCCTGTTTGGAGCTTAATGGACACAGGAACAAAAAATAAAATAATTTATAACAAAAGAATGAATAAGCTATAGAAAAGTCTCTAGCAGTTGACGCATTTATTTCATCACACAGTATATGCGTCATACCACCCAGCTCTAATGAGTACTACGCAAGAAGTATGACACATTATCATAAGGAAGACACACCTTCACACTCATTCATTAACACCCTCATGTTCACAAACGCTGAGAGAGAACAGCAGGAGTGTCACTCACCCCTCCGGCTGCTGCAGCGTGTTCCTCATCGTCTTGATCTGCTGGAAATGGCAGGACATATCTGTGCTCATGACCATCTCGATCACCAGCGTACGCAGCTCCCTGTGGGAAGCACAACACAGCGGCTCATCAGAACTCAAAGTGCATGCACTTTCCCAGAACAGATCCTCCATCCCCAGAACGGGACGTCCGAGGACATAATGTCAGTGTTTCCCAGCGTTGAGTGACAAACCCTAGTGTACCTCCAGTCATCTTTTGAGAGGTTGACCAGGATGTTCATCTCATCCTCTTGCATGAGTCTGTAGGCTGCGCTCACATGGTGGTTTTCCAGAACCGAGCGATCGTTGTACAGGATGGCCACTTCTGATCTGTGCAGAAGCAAAGGAAGAAGAGTCAAAAAATGTCCTACATGTTCCAATTACTTTGACACCTTTATGCCATTGTAGTACCTTTTTTAAAAGGTTAGTACACCAAAAAATGAAAATTCCTTCATTCCTCCATTTATTCACCTTCATGTCATTCCAAGTCTGAATGACTTACTTTCTTTCTTTCGTGGAACACAAAAGATGTTCTACAGTATTTGTGAAAGCTTATTGTCACCAGGGGCTGTCAAGCTTCAAAAGACAAAAAAAAACCCACCATAAAAATAGCATGAAAGTAGATATGACTCATGTAGTACCTTTGAAGTCTTTTGAAGTTTTGTGTGGTGAAAAGAATGACATTTAAAAATTCTTTTTCACTGAAAATATTGAGTTGCAATTGGCATTTGGCATCACAGATCTAAATGGGCGATTTTTAAATTTAACACAAGATCCTAGTTGCACTTGTACATATTCAATTTTTTTTTTTTTTTTTTTTTTTGCATATTCATAACTTTGGTAACGAGACTAATGGTGCTTGGTGTCAAATAATGTCAATGGTACATTTTGCACACTTCTCACCATACACTTGCAATTTTTCTCACTTTGAAGCTAGCCCTGGTCACTATATTCTTTCCTTGTATGGAGAATATAAAAAGAATGCAAACGCAAAAGAATGCAAAAGAAAGAGGAGTCTAAAGCCGTTTCCATCGCAGGAACTTTCCCCAGGAACTAGGAACTTTGGGGTGGTACTCGGCGTGGTACTCGGCGTGGCTCCGTACCTTCAGCCCGACGCAGTTATCATTTTCACGTCCTGCGCCACGTTGTTTAAATAGCAAATGCACTCGCGCCCATCTGTTCGCCCATGGGCGTGCTGGTCTGAAAACGAGGTGTGTTCAGGTGCATTGTTGGCGCTGCTCTTTTGAGGCAACTGAAAAAGACTACGCCGTTGACCAACAAAAACCTGGTCTAAAGTCACAGCAGTGTACCGCAGTATTTTTTGTGTTATTTAAAGGGCGTGTTAGTAATATGTGCCTATAGGCGGGTGCACAGCGCACGTTCACTCTGCTTATTACACACACAGGGATGCGCAGCAGCACACAAACATGCCAAATATTAAAAATAAAAGGATTACAATGTAAAAGATTTTTATTGTGTACATAAAGACAAAAATGCCTACATGTCATAATGGATAGTCATTGCATGTATCAGAATTACCTATTTGCAGTAATGATAAATGAAATTGGCTAATTATTTGACCAATCGTGGCAATATACACATGTATTTAAACTGACTCATCAGGTATGTAAATTGTAAATTTCAAAAAAGGGAATGGGAGATGAGACTCTGAGGGACGTATTATTGCACGTTACGCCCAAAACACACATATGACTCATTAAGAGACTAGGTACAACCCTTTTAGACCATGCCCCAGGTGCACAGTCCATGTTTCCCCTCGTTTAAACTAGCAAAAGTGGATTCGGACACGCCCTAAGTGCGCTTTAGACCATGCGCTTAGATAGTTAAAACAGGGCCCTTAGTGTTCACTCGCAAAGAACACAACATTTTTGCAAGCGAACACCAACGTTTTTGTGAGGGAACGCAAACATTTTGCGAGTGAATGCAAAGTTTCTCGGGGGAACGCAAAACATTTGCGAGAGAACACAAAAGCATTGACTTATAATTTTCCTCCCATCTCATATTTTTTTCCACCACCATGGGGCTCCCCACAGGTGCTCCGTACCTCAAAAACCCTATATAGCCAAAAAAAAGTTTCTCAATAAGAACAGGGGTTCTTTTCCTGAACCAAAAGCACTGAGGATTTTACTGCAAGTTCCTGTCAATATCCACCTTTTCACCTTTCCACACAAATACATTTGCAAGAAAATCCCTATTATTCAGTGAGCTAGACAGACAGTACTCAGGAGATTTACTTTTCATTCTCTTGAGGAGTAAATCTGAGGTGAACTACAAAACGAGGTGGAACATCAGCTGTAATCAGAGATATTAAGAGTAATGGCTCCATTTTTCCCATCACACAGGCCTTGTCTCCCACAATTCACTGATGATGGAGCGCTCCTCCAAAATCACTGTATACTGCAGCACCGTCCTTGCCATCAGTTTTTGTCTGCTGCAAAAGCTATTGCTGTGACGTACTTCTTCGAATAATGATGTCTGCGATGGGTTGTCATGCAAAATGAGGCCTGCTGTAAAAAGATCTCAAGGATCCTTTGGCATGTATTAATGTGAATAAGATGTCCGGCCTCACGTGAACCAAGACAGAGCAACAACAACATGAATGGAGATTCTGACGTAGATTCTGCCATAGAAGATTAATTGAAAACATGATAAACATCACTCTCGGCTCCACGACAGCCCACCACAAGGAAGATAAACTGTGTTAGAAATATGACCAGTGGATTCTCTCTCTCTATTACAAATGCACACACACACTCTCACACACACCTACGCAGGCAGCATTTTAATGCACCACAGATGCATTACATTTGTTCCAAATGGTAGGTAGCATCCTTATGTTTCTGAGACAGTATCACATGCATCCTTCACAGAGAAAAAAATTCCATAATGCGTTGTGACAAGCTTGCTTTACTACAAATATCTATTCAAGATGGTGGGAAAAGCAAAAGAAATGCTATTTATAAATATTAATAATACATACAAATATTATAAATACTTTATAAATATGAATAAATGTCAAATGGTTGTATTTTTATAAATAAATATAAATAATACATAAATAAAATTATAATTAATATATATTAAATTATATTAATATTGATTAATAATAGGAACATAGTAAATAGTAAATAGTTTAAATAGTAAATACAAAATATATAAAAATACTAAATAAAATAGCTTGCTTATGACTACATTTTAATTAAATCTGCTCTAGATCAGGGTTATTATTGTAAACTAAAACTATTAAAAACATTTCAGTTAATCGAAATGAAGCTGAAACAAAATAATATATAAGTATTAGTTGAAAAACTTAAAATTAGAAAAGTTGCCTGGGCAATAAACTGAAATAAGTTTAAGTTGAAGCACTAAGATTATTAACTGAAAATAAATAAAAATGTAACTAAAAATAACTAAAACTAAAACTGAAATAAAGATAAATTAAACCTAAATAGCAACATTTAAAAATAAAAAAACGAATAAAATGACTAAATCACATAACGCAATTACTGAAAATGAAACAAAAATTAACATGATCTGATTCAAAATATTAATAAAACTATAATAAATCTGAAATAAAAAACTAGAATAACACTGCTAGATCATTAGGCTTGATGTGATGGTGTCTTTGGAAGCTGGTCTGAAGCTAATGTTCATAACGTTTAGCTTCATACAAAGATTCAGCGCATCATTACAGCAGCTTATTTAAATTTTGGACAATTCATTGAGATTATTGCAGCTTTTTATTGGAGGTCATCACACACCTGGTCTGGATGTGGAAGTTATTGGTCGTTCCAGTGTGTTCAAAGTCGTGGATAGCAGCAGCAAACACCATGGCCAATATTTCCAGTTCAGTGAGCCAGTGCTGTGAGAGAGCAGACCAGTGAGCCATTACCCAAATAATCATCATTACCATCATTCAACATCATTAAAACGCATTTCAACAGCTGCGCATATTAACCTGCAAGTTAAGACCTCAAGCGTTCAGCTCATATTGACTACAAACAGATGTCATATTTGTTTTGTCAGTGCGAGACATGCATGCACAATTCACTGAGCGCTCGCTCACCATAATGCCAGTGTGGAGCATCAGATAGTGTGCCGTCTGCGTGACATCCGCAGCATGGATCAGATTGTGGTACGGGTTTCTGTGCTTGCTGTAGCCCATTTCCAGAGCTTCCACAAATGACACCAAGGAGGACACTGGTATCTACAGAGAAGAACAGTCCCAGTTACAAAACTACAGTACTTGTGATTGTGCACTTCAACCACACTTCCGTTCAAAGGTTTGGTGTCAGTAAGAATGCTTTTGAAAGAAATTAAAGGTTGCACTTTATTTTACAGTACGTGCACTTTCAATGTTCTTACAGTGTACTTACCAACGATACTGAGTAATGTAAGGTAACTAAATGGGTTAAGCTTAGGTTGGGGTAGGTTCAGGTTTATTACCTAGTTATTACCCAGTTAGTGTCATTACTACAATAAGTACATAGTATGTACATTTGA
The DNA here is from genome assembly GCA_039654105.1 of Coreius guichenoti. Classification (NCBI taxonomy): domain Eukaryota; kingdom Metazoa; phylum Chordata; class Actinopteri; order Cypriniformes; family Gobionidae; genus Coreius; species Coreius guichenoti. Next base: position 8,587,009 of record CM077172.1, on the reverse strand, counting down.
AACAGGACTGTGCTACCGAAATTACTATTATTTAGTGAGAACATATTAAATTGATCAAATGTGACAGTAAAGACATTTATAACATTAAAAAAGAAAATTACTATAAGTACTATACTAAAACTAAAACTGAAATGAATTAAAGATAAATATAAATATTTAATATTTAACTAATAAAAATGACAAAAGCACATAATTACTAAAAAATTATACTAAAATTAAAACTGAAAATTTAAAAAGCTAATTCAATATATTAATGAATACTATAATAGTATAAAAGTTTGGAATAATTAAGATTTTTTTATGTTTTTGAAAAGTCTTTTATGCACACCAAGACTGCATCTATTTGATTAAAAAATACAGTAAAAACTATTGTGAAATATTACTACAATTTAAAATAAAAACTTTTTTATATATTGTCAAATGTAATTTACTCCTGTGATATAAGCTGATTTTTTTGTGATACATTTAAAAGTTAAAGAGATTTAAAGAGTAAGATCTTATAAAATGAATACTTTTATTCAACAAGGGAGCATTAAATTGATTCAACTGACAGTAAAGTCATTAATAATATTACAAAAGATTTTTATTTCAAATGCTGTTTTTTTGAACTTTCTATTCATCAGAGAAAAAATTATGAATTTGTAAAAATAAAAGTTTCCACAAAAATATTAAGCAGCAATGTTTTCAACATTGAAAATAATAATAATTATAGCATTCTATAATTATTATTAATAATTGAGTGCTAAATCAGCATATTAAAATGATTTCTGATTTTGGATCATGTGACACTGAAGACTGGAGTAATGAATGCTGAAAATTCAGCTTTGCATCACAGGAATAAATTACATTTTAAAATGCATTCAAATAGAAAATAGTTATTTTAAAATGTAATAATATAGTTTTGGATTCCCCACCCAACTAGACACACAGAAAGGGCCCTCAAGCTGCAGTCTGAGGCCTTAAATGGAGTATGTTGCAGGCAAAGGGAACAGTTTGCATCAGTGTAATATCCAAGTGTAATCACATGGAGAGCAGGGACTCCATACCGAACCACCTAAATCCAAACACAGGCAACATGTGTCTGTTGCATTTAAATTGTAATCATGGGGCTCTGTGTGTGTGTGAGTTCAGAGTCTGTCATCACCGCACTTGTGAAAAGGGTAAGAAGTGATGAGAGCCGACACAACAGTAAAAAACAAAGAAAGAGAGCAGATGGAAAATGTCAGACTCCTCATATCAGATATATATCACATATAATTCTCCTGTTACTGGGTAAAAACATGTATGCTTTGGAGACAAGACCAACGTTAGTTAAGAAAAGTTCACATAGTTCACATAACAGCTCGCATTTATGTTGTTTCAAACCTGTATGACTTTCTTCAGTTGAACACAAAGAGAACATGATGTGCTTGTTACTTTTTTTCTATGCAATTACAAAGAACGGAGACAGGAGCTTTGAAGTTTTAAAAATTAAGCAAAAGCACCATAAATGTATCATAAAAGTAATCCAAAAAGTATTGATGCCATACAACAGCTTTGTGCCATGAATGATTTGTGAACAAATCGTTATTGAGTTGGATATTTTCAATGAATCATTTGATCTGGTATTGATTCAGTTATAGAGAACTTCGGTTACAGAGTCCTCAATTCTGAACTGATTCTATGACTCAATGATTGGGCCGATTCAGTGATTCTGTCAAAGTGTTTAACAGCTTAATGGAGGGGAAGATTACCAGCGAATGACAACTTATATTTCACTTATATTTTCAATATTATATTTCTTTTCTCACACAAAGCTATAGGGGGTATGCACATGATGTCACAGTAGGTGAGAATTCAGTGAAAACACACAAAAACACATAAAATGGGAAAGAGCTGTGCGATTGACTGTACAAATAGATTTAACAAGAAATTGGAGCTATCTTTTTACAGACTGCCGAAAGCTACAGAAAAGAGTAGCAAATGGATCGGTGAAATACTTTGAAACAACTGGAATCCAGAAAGTTTAGATAGATAAATAGATAGGAACACAAAGCAGTTCTTAAATAGATTCAGTTCACACAGCGGAACTCTGTATTGTCTGCATGACGGTTATTCGGATGAAGTTATTTGGATAACTTGAAAAGTTTCTAACAAATATATAGAAACAACTAGAATATCAATTGATGTCCTTGTCACTTTTATCCCATCTTGAAGTACGACCAAGTGTCTATTAGTGCTTCACATTACACGTCGTTTCTAAGCAGCTTTACATAAAGTCATAATGTTATGTCTAATGCCTTGGTGCTTTAACAATTTTTAGGGCTGGCTGACAATATAACAATGATCATCCGGATTTACCTATATCGTATTCATCATGTTGACTAACTTCAAGTGTTCACAGGCTTTGCTTTATGTATTTCCCCGGCGTCTAAACTGGGTAGGGTACAACGGGGCTAAAGGTGCAGCAACGCAAAGTTGATTCTGCGCTAATTTTATCTAATATTTAATGTTTTTTAAAATGTTGTAAATTTATGTAGCAAATGAGAAATTTTTGACTACATTTTGAGACAAAAGTCATGTTATTGATTTTCAGTTTTGTTTAAGGTAATTAAAGCAACAGTTATTTAAATAACGGAAGAATATAGTGGGGAGAACAAGTATTTGATACACTGCCGATTTTGCAGGTTTTCCTACTTACAAAGCATGTAGAAGTCTGTAATTTTTATCATAGGTACACTTCAACTGTGAGAGACGGAATCTAAAACAAAAATCCAGAAAATCACATTGTATGATTTTTAAATAATTAATTTGCATTTTATTGCATGACATAAGTATTTGATCACCTACCAACCAGTAAGAATTCCGGCTCTCACAGACCTGTTAGTTTTTCTTTAAGAAGCCCTCCTGTTCTCCACTCATTACCTGTATTAACTGCACCTGTTTGAACTTGTTACCTGTATAAAAGACACCTGTCCACACACTCAATCAAACAGACTCCAACCTCTCCACAATGGTCAAGACCAGAGAGCTGTGTAAGGACATCAGGGATAAAATTGTAGACCTGCACAAGGCTGGGATGGGCTACAGGACAATAGGCAAGCAGCTTGGTGAGAAGGCAACAACTGTTGGCGCAATTATTCGAAAATGGAAGAAGTTCAAGATGACATCAATCTCCCTCGGTCTGGGGCACCATGCAAGATCTCACCTCGTGGGGCATCAACAATCATGAGAAAGGTGAGGGATCAGCCCAGAACTACACGGCAGGACCTGGTCAATGACCTGAAGAGAGCTGGGTCCACAGTCTCAAAGAAAACCATTAGTAACACACTACGCCGTCATGGATTAAAATCCTGCAGCGCACGCAAGGACCCCCTGCTCAAGCCAGCGCATGTCCAGGCCCGTCTGAAGTTTGCCAATGACCATCTGGATGATCCAGAGGAGGAATGGGAGAAGGTCATGTGGTCTGATGAGACAAAAATAGAGCTTTTTGGTCTAAACTCCACTCGCCGTGTTTGGAGGAAGAAGAAGGATGAGTACAACCCCAAGAACACCATCCCAACCGTGAAGCATGGAGGTGGAAACATCATTCTTTGGGGATGCTTTTCTGCAAAGGGGACAGGACGACTGCACCGTATAGAGGGGAGGATGGATGGGGCCATGTATTGCGAGATCTTGCCCAACAACCTCCTTCCCTCAGTAAGAGCATTGAAGATGGGTCGTGGCTGGGTCTTCCAGCATGACAACGACCCGAAACACACAGCCAGGGCAACTAAGGAGTGGCTCCGTAAGAAGCATCTCAAGGTCCTGGAGTGGCCTAGCCAGTCTCCAGACCTGAACCCAATAGAAAATCTTTGGAGGGAGCTGAAAAGTCCGTATTGCCCAGCGACAGCCCCGAAACCTGAAGGATCTGGAGAAGGTCTGTATGGAGGAGTGGGCCAAAATCCCTGCTGCAGTGTGTGCAAACCTGGTCAAGAACTACAGGAAACGTATGATCTCTGTAATTGCAAACAAAGGCTTCTGTACCAAATATTAAGTTCTGCTTTTCTGATGTATCAAATACTTATGTCATGCAATAAAATGCAAATTAATTACTTAAAAATCATACAATGTGATTTTCTGGATTTTCGTCACTCACAGTTGAAGTGTACCTATGATAAAAATTACAGACTTCTACATGCTTTGTAAGTGGGCAAACCTGCAAAATCGGCAGTGTATCAAATATTTGTTCTCCCCACTGTATGTAAAAGCATGGGGTAAAAGGCGCTGCTGTTGCGGCAAAAGGCACAATAATTAACATGATAATAAACAGCTGGCTGAATTTTCCATATTTTCCACATGATGGTTAGATTCAGATGATAAATATCATATATCAAGTTGGGCGTCCACCTTAGAGATCATATTTATAATCAAAATTATATTTAAAACTATGATATTAATCATATCATATAATAAAATATAATTTATTTGTTACTACTGTAAAGCTATATTCAATTATTGTGGGATCTCATTTGATGCTTTTAGAATCTTTACATTTTTTATAAATACTTTTGATTCTGTATTTTTAAAATGAACATATTTTAATGACAGTATATTTATTGAACAAATTATTTTTTTATTTATCAAAATAAACCGAAAATAGTACAAACTTAAGCTTAAGTGATTGTTTTGAACAAGTATTAACTTAAAACATATTTTAGCTAAAGTATTTGTATCAATACTTTGTGCCTTTTGCCTCATGCGTGTGTGGGGTAAAAGGCCCACCTTGCCACCTCATACATTTATAAGATTTTTAAACAAACAAACAAACCACTTTTATGATTTATTTTCATACAAAATCTGTTGCTCCATCAATGTTCAATAAAAACCTATATTTTTTTCTGCAATCATACACTAGGAGGAGGAGTGAAACGCACACTTTTCTTAAGGTGTGCCTTTAGCCCCGTTGTACCCTTTATATAAATGTCAGGAAACCCAATTCCTGGCCACATCTCAATGTCCATGGACCACTGGTTCTTTGGTAAGTTGCAAGGAACACTGTCGAGTCCAACTGCCTTAAATTGAAGAAGATAACCATTTGTTTTACTCTTGTTTTCACAGTTTCCCCTATTAAATCCAGTCATGCTGCAAGATGTTTTGGCACTCAGTCCTGCTGAGGGGGAATGTCCCGGCGGGAAAGTGACGTCAATGCATAACTTCTATAGTATGACTTCAGAAGTCTTTGAATGTGGTACATAAGCCATATAGGCTACATTTATGATATTTTATATGGTTCTTTTGCATTATTTTTGAAGCTTGAAAGCCTCTGTCCTCATTGAGTATGAAAAGGGAACAAGTTCAGGCGTATGGGTTGAAATTAAATCAATAAATGACAGATTAAATTTTATTCAGTGGCAGCATGAGAGATTCCCTATGGGCGTATGAGTCAGAATCCAAAGTAAGCAATGTGTTTAATATCACAGTTTTGGTGTGTGTCTGGTTTTTGTAGTCTCTCGTACCCTGAAGCGGCTGATCAGGTCATATCTGGTGAGCAGTTCATACACCAGGAACTTCAGAGCGTGTTCGCTACTCGCCTCTTGGAGCGTGAAGACGTCAAACGACCATTTATCAACATCCTGAAAAGAAGGAAGACTCCTATGAATTGGTGGAAGATATGAAACTTTAAGGAAATAAACTAAATCCATGTTATAATCTACTGTAAAGATAATACGTACCTTTAGAACTGCAATTACAGATGGTGGATAGGTCAACCCTGCCATGTTGGATGTTCTTCTGTACATTCTGCAAACATGCACACACAAACCATTATGTATTTTTTTACTATTACCAGCTGAAGTTTATTTTTAACAAGGTACATTTCAGTAAAAATGTAACACGTGTATATGAATTCACATGTAAAAATTGCATTTGGGTAGCTAACGTTGAATACTTTTGGGGAGTTGATGTTCTGCAGTGCTACTGTATACTCCAAATTTACAAAATACATTTTTAAAAACATTTTGCTCATTCTTTAAGCAAGCAAATTGTTTGTCACATCATGTAAAATGAACTAGGCAAAAGGTGATTTAAATGGTAAGAAACCTCTAAATTGACATTTCACAGCATCTAAAATATACACTTTCCTTTTTACATTCATATAAATATTAACTTAAAATCTTGATGTTGATTAAAAAAATGTTAAATGGACATTATGCATAAACTACTTATTTACATCAAAGTCATAAGGAAAAATAGCCAAGATTAAATCTAAGGGTTGAAAAGGGGTAAAAAATTGTCATGAATAAATTAATTATTTTTTAAGCAAAAAAATTTAGTTGACTGGACCTCAGATAAATGATATGACCCCTTTACGTTTACACTATAAACAATATAAAATCATTAATTTGTTCCTCACAAATAGAATGGTTTTACTAAGGTCTGAAGTAAAAATGGGGCTTTACAGAAGTGTTTAAGAGATGAGAAGTACATTCAAGTGGGAATATTATATAATCAGAAAAAAAGAAAAGAAAAGCAGGGCACTAACACTAAAACTTTCCTTTTTAAATGAGGGTGGAAAAGCACTTAATAATCAAAACATCATGTTACTCAACACAGTCCAGATTCCAAAATAATAGTACATAATGATCAAATTCATTTCCAGTGTTCTTATTAACTTGGCTCTCGATAAATTAATCCCAATACTGGAAAATTAACAGGTTCAGCAGTGTCTTAATTTATTGGACAAAATAATCATATTAATTAGTTTTATTCCATCACAATGTCACAATTATACATAGCCCCAAAAGAGACATGGTGGTTTAAAAAAATATGAGATGGGAGGAAAAAATATATTTCAAAACTTTTGCATTCGCTCGCAAAACTTTTGCGTTCCCCCGAGAAACTTTGAGCTCACTCGCAAAGTCAAAAGTTCTCTAAGCAAACGCAAAGTTTCTCAGTGGAACGCAAAACATTTGCGAAAGAAAGCAAAAGCAATGACAATTATTTTTTTCCATCACCATGTCCCTTTAGAGGCTCCATACAATTAAGTGAACATTGGATGAATTGTTATTATTTTTTGGTACTTTTATACCAATATCTAGCACTAATCATCATCATATGTCATCAAACACCTGTCTTTAAGTCTTTTATAAATTACATTTTATAACAAAAATTCATCCATTAATGACAAATATTTTTTAATGACATCATCCTCCAGAAAGTGACATCATTTTAGTGGAGAAAATAAATAATTCTGTCTTGTTTAATAAAATTACAATATATATATATTACATATATATATATATATATATACACACCAATCAGGCATAACATTATGAGGTGAAGTGAATAACACTGATTATCTCTTCATCACGGCGCCTGTTAGTGGGTGGGATATATTAGGCAGCAAGTGAACATTTTGTCCTCAAAGTTGATGTGTTAGAAGCAGGAAAAATGGGCAAGCGTAAGGATTTGAGCGAGTTTGACAAGGGCCAAATTGTGATGGCTAGACGACTGGGTCAGAGCATCTCCAAAACTGCAGCTCTTGTGGGGTGTTCCCGGTCTGCAGTGGTCAGTATCTATCTAAAGTGGTCCAAGTAAGGAACAGTGGTGAACCGGCGACAGGGTCATGGGTGGCCAAGGCTCATTGATGCATGTGGGGAGCGAAGGCTGGCCCGTGTGGTCCGATCAAACAGACGAGCTACTGTAGCTCAAATTGCTCAAGAAGTTAATGCAGGTTCTGATAGAAAGGTGTCAGAATGCACAGTGCATCGCAGTTTGTTGCGTATGGGGCTGCATAGCCGCAGACCAGTCAGGGTGCCCATGCTGACCCCTGTCCACTGCCGAAAGCGCCAACAGTGGGCACGTGAGCATCAGAACTGGACCACGGAGCAATGGAAGAAGGTGGCCTGGTCTGATGAATCATGTTTTCTTTTACATCACGTGGATGGCCGTATGCGCGTGCGTCACTTACCTGGGGAACACATGGCACCAGGATGCACTATGGGAAGAAGGCAAGCCGGCGAAGGCAGTGTGATGCTTTGGGCAATGTTCTGCTGGGAAACCTTGGGTCCTGCCATCCATGTGGATGTTACTTTGACACGTACCACCTACCTAAGCATTGCTGCAGACCATGTACACCCTTTCATGGAAACGGTATTCCCTGGTGGCTGTGGCCTATTTCAGCAGGATAATGCACCCTGCCACAAAGCAAAAATGGTTCAGGAATGGTTTGAGGAGCACAACGAGTTTGAGGTGTTAACTTGGCCTCCAAATTCCCCAGATCTTAATCCAATCGAGTATCTGTGCGATGTGCTGAACAAACAAGTCGAATCCATGGATGCCCCACCTCGCAACTTACAGGACTTAAAGGATCTGCTGCTAACATCTTGGTGCCAGATACCACAGCACACCTTCAGGGGTCTAGTGGAGTCCATGCCTCGACGGGTCAGGCCTGTTTTGGCAGCAAAAGGGGAACCAACACATATTAGGTCATAATGTTATGCCTGATCGGTGTATATTGTACATATTCATAATTTTATCAAACAAGATGCTATATACTATTATTATCATTATTATTATGTAATATACTATACCACCCTGATGTATTCTTCATTTAGCTCTTTGTTGGAATGGAATATTATATTAAGTTTCATATAAATGTAATGGCCACTGTGTACAAAATCAAATTATAATTAATAAAGTTTAAGCTTCTGAGTTTGTCCAGCAAATATTTCTGAAAGTCTGGCTTACCTTTTTTTTAACCACAAAATATTTTTCTAATCTGAATGTCTTTTATCATTACGAGAGCGAAAGCCCCTAATATCCGTTCGATATCACACACCACCCGGTGATCAGCGCTTCAAGCTCAACAGGTGTCTATGACATTCTGAATGAGTTTCCATGGAAATGAGGAGCTCTGCCCATGTAAGAGGGAGGCAGCTCACACGCATTACTCAAACACGAGGGTACATGCCACAGAGAAGAGGACTGCGATGCAAATGGAATGGATCGAGATGTTCATTTTCAGCTACTGGAAAAGTTTATGCAGCAGAACAAGCCCTTAAGTGTGTCTTATGTGTCAGTCATCTTGGTAGACATTTTACCAGTTAGGAAAAAAACGCAAAGGGACTGTGAAATGAGTCTGTCTGCATGATTTAAACTCACTTAGATGGTAAAACAATGGCTCTGTCCCAAAACCTAGTGTGATGCATTGCTGTCTAAAGCCTACATAGGCAGCTGCCTTCAAAGGCAAAATCCTAGTCTATTCCATTTTTCTGTGATTTTAACAGTTATGTGTGTTGCACATCATAGAAGACAATGTTACCATCTGTTAACTTTAATTGTAGGAGAAAACTAGTTAATTTGAAGCTTTTTTGCGGCATTTTCATCTTCCAGGTGATGTTTTCTTACACCTATAAGTACATCGATGACTCATCAGTGTCTCATAATTATTCATGAGACTGCATGTCCTTATCCTATGAGAAGACACCTCGCTTAATTATTCACGACAGCACGTGCAGAGTTCCTTCATACTGTAAGATTGTGAGAAATGCATTAATGGATAAAAACGAGTGTTCGTTTTTGCTTTGTAGGAGTTTCTGTGTCGCAGAAACTTTCTTCCATAGACCCAGAGTCTTCGACACAAACACAATTCATCCACATTGAGTGTGTGTTTACGGCCCCTGTATCACTGATCAAATGGTTTATGAAAATGCTGCAAAATAAGCCTCAAAACTTATTAAATATGCAATAGCGTGTCATATATATTTTCTATGCAGAGTACAAATGTGAACAGCTGTGCATTTATTTGTGCAATAAATTATAGCTGTCACAGGATATGTATGTATTTGTGTCATTTACGGTGAGCTTACAAAACCATGTATATGTTTTTTGATTTTGTTGTTTGTAATGGTAAATTGCAGCGTGCATTTGTGGGAAGCCTTGATGCTTTTAACTCAATGAAATAAAACTGTCTGAATCAGAAGCCGTTAAGCTTTTTTTAAAAACTGTGGCGAGAACTAACCGGTGCTAAATCAGCGTGTTTCATCATGACCCTTTAATGTTAGAATGTTTCTCAGTCAATAACATGATATTCTAATAAAATATATTAGAAATAAACTTTAAAACATTAAGGCCCGGTTTCACAGACAGGGTTTAGATTAAGCCAGGATTAGGTCTTAGTTCAATTAGGACATTTAAGTAGCTTTTATAAATGTGCCTTAGAAAAAAACATTACTGGTGTGCATCTTGACACAAAACAATGGCACTGACATATTTTAAGATACGTCAGTGCAAGTTGCTTTCAGTTAAAACAGCTCAAACATGCATTTTAGTCTGGGACTAGGCTTAAGCATTGTCTGTGAAACCGGGGGTATATAAATTATATGTATTCTTATTTAATTTCTTTTTTTAAATATTGAATCATTAATCAAACTTTGTATTGAAACTTTTCAGCACAAAATAAAAAATAAGTATATTGACATTTTTCTCAATTCATCTGCCATCTTGGAATAATTTGTTCACAAAGTTTGGTGCAATGCATTCTGGGATTGTTTTTTTCGATGAACAATACATGCAAAGCACACTTCTAATTTTGTCAAAGTGAGGTATCTTAAAGGGGTCATCAGATGCAAAATTCACTTTTATATGGTGTTTGCAGTGTGTGGACACAACCACCCTACAATAATAAAAATCCATTCACTCCTTTTTTTTAATCCTCAAAAAGCCTAAACACTCTCAATAATCAAGCCGTTTTAATTTTCTTAGCAATATGATGTCATATTGCTCATGCTCCGCCCACGACCGCTGACGGACTGTCCGATATAAGCATATTTCCGCCCTCAGCCAGTTGTACACTGTCCGCCAAGGCAGCACTTCACGTGTCTACACGCCCCACAGAAGAGAGGGGTGGGGTGAGCAGTAGCTCATTATCATTTAAAGAGACATGCACCGAAACAGGTCGCTGTGAACAGAGCTGTTTTTGAGGAGGTAAAAAGGGTGTTGTTTTACACAAACATTGAGGAATTTTAACCAAAGTATGTTACAGACTTTACATGAAGTTCCTAAAGGATCATACCAAAAATATGAATCCGATGACCCCTTTAAGAGGCAGCATAATTATGTTGGCTACGTGGGCAGCTCACTGGGTGAAAAATTCTAGGCAGAATGTTAAAGGGTTAGTTCACGCTAAAATGACCATTTTGGCTGATACCGATAACCGATAATTCTTTATATTTGAAAGCCGATAACGGATATATTGGCCGATAAATCTAAATCCAAATTTTTATATAATTTTTGAGAGCCTGATTACAAAAACAAAAGTCTCACTATTAAAAGCCGTGTCCCAAGCACACAATTATAATGATGTTCTATATGAATTATAATCTATCTAATCTGTTCTATATAGAATTATAGCCTATAGGACAGACTTCATGCTCGCTTCGCTGCGCATGTTGCATGGTATTTTACTTTTTGAAGTGATTCCATTCATGTTTCAAGCAATTCAAAGTCTCAGTTGAAGGAAATAATCCATTATTTATCGGCTTTAAGATATCGGCCAAATCGGGCAGATAGCGATAACATTAAAAATGAACATATATCGGCTGATACCGATATGGTGGCCAATATAGTGCATCCCTACTTCAAACGACATTTGAATGACATTAGGGTGAGTAAACAATGTCATAATTTTCATTTTTGGGTGACCACTTTAATAAATATCATGAGATTTTGTGCAAAATGTTACTGACAATGATTAATTGAGCATAAATCACAATAAATGTATTATTAAATGAATAATAATAAGCAAGTATTTAATTATCAAAATCAATAGATACCGTTCAACAAAGATCCCAGCCTGAACAGCATGAACGATGCTGCGGAACCGGGGCTTCTCCTCGGGCCGTCTGCGCACCACTCCCATCTTCCTGGTGAAGGTGGAGGCCAGCCAATCTCGCACCTCCATGGGCACAGAGTCTGCCTGGATATCACTGAGCTCATCCTCTGTGTCCAGAAGCCGCCTAGAGAAGAGCAAACATTTTCAGAGAGGATATTACTCCAAAGACCCTACAGCAGCTGCTGTGAAGAGCCGACAGCATGTGACCTTTTTCAAGATAAATATTGTAGGTTAGTATTTGCAGTAGAAGAGTTTGTCTTCTAGTTATTTGGTTGCAGTGTTTTTTTTTTTTTTTTTTTTTTAATGGAATTGATTAAAAATATTTCTTGATTCCTAACCCCTTTAAATAGATAATTTTCTATTTTCAAATATTAATACTGAATAAATATATAAAAGTAAAAAATATGCATCAGCCATTGACAAACCTATAGCCTGGTTGACCTATATCTGCTTGTGTTCGACCTTTACCGACCAACAGGGAACCTGTGCTCTAGTGAAAGCATCAGAGAACATCAGTGGAAGTCAGAACTACAGAACTACAGAGCGGGAAAACCCATAGGAGGCTGCAGCCTACATTCAAATGTGCGTCGGTGGGTGTTACAATCATTGTAATGTGCAATAACTGATGTGTAAAATATTAAAAATACTATATTTAGGGGTTATATTTTTGGCTCCATCTGTGGGTTGTAATAGGTTGAGTTTCACAAAACCTGTCAAGAATATGTCCCAGTCATATTTCGCACCCAAGTCAAAAGAAATAAAAAATAAATTGTATTTGCTTATATAAAATAAACCCCCTTTTTGGTACCAATAAGAGTTTTTGCATTGTGACACTGTTTACATGCATGATCTTACTGATTATAATTCGACCAGTTTTTTTTGTTTTTTTTTTTGTTTTGTACTGGCAGCTTTTTATTTCTGACATCAGAACTGTCATAGATTGTATTTAAATGTTCAATTATGATAAAACAAAAATATAAGATCATCCTGCATAAGGCAGAATCAACATGTTAAATTCATATAGGTTGCAGTTTGTCCCATATTTTAGCATTTTACTCTCAAACAACTGAATGCATGAGTATAAATTGCATTTGAATAAAATTACAAATTTGAATGTAAAATAAATGAAAGATAGATGTTAAAAACAGATTTCACTACCGTTTAAATGTTGGGGTATAAGTATAATTTTTGTTTTTGAAAGAAGTCTCTTATGCTTTCTTACGCTCAGTAAAATCAATAATATTGTGATATGTTATTACAATTTAAAATAACTGTTTTCTATTTGAATATATTTTAAAATGTTTTAAAATATTTTAAATGTATTCCTGTGATGGCAAAGCTGAATTTTCAGCATCACTATTCCAGTCTTCAGTGTCACATGATCCTTCAGAAATCATTTAAATATGCTGATTTGCTGCTCAAGAAACATTTATTATTATTATTATTATTATTATTATTATTATTATCAATGTTGAAAACAGTTGTGCTGCTTAATATTGTTATTATTCCTATTCTCCTTACTTTTGAGATAAAACAATGCAATGCATTAACAACAATAATATATATATATACTAGTCGTGTAACGATAAGTTGCATGGTGGAAGGACAGAGATAGCCAATTTCCCTATTTATCCAGGTAGGCTAAATGCTACCTTGGAGTCCCAGCAACATCGTCATTTTCGTAGCTTGTTATGAAATAAAAAATCTTTCTCACCACAGAGAACCGCTTTCCTGTCTTGTCAGCCGTTATACTGCACTCGTAGAGCAGTTTTCATGTTTCATTAACAGTTCATGATGTATTGTGTATTCACCATGGTAACTGTTGTTTCCATAACCCCAAAATGCCACTTTATTTTCACTTTATGTTATTTTGTTTATTTTTAAATTAGTGTGGTGACTACTTTATTGTATTAACAAAAACTGCTATTTAATAGCTTTACCTTATAGGCCTATTTATTAATCAGCATTAGTCATATTCATACAATTTATGTGTTTAAGTAGGCTAAAGTGGGACATTACTTGTGTGTGTGTCATCAATTTTTATGAAATAAATGTGCTTGTTTTTTTGTTTTTTAAACATTATGGTAAATGGTAAAATGAGTAGATTATTTCTGACTATTCTACAGTGGAGGCATTTATTTCATTTTAGTTTACTCAGGTATGCTAACTGCTCTAAAGAAAACGTGAAGCCAAAGTATAAAGTTAATAAAGATAAAGTTAATAAGTTAAATTATTGTTGTTGTTATTATTAAGTTAAAAGTGAATCTAGTGTTATTATTGCTGGTGCCCTGCCATGAACCCTGCCTCCACAGCAAACAGAACCGAACCGAACTGTGGCTCCAAAACCGTGATGTGAACCAAACCGTGGCATTGGTGTATCGTTACACCCCTAATATATACACATACAATATATACAGGTTTTCGTGACATTCACTCAATCTCAAATGGAGCTCTACAACTGTGTGATGTTCTGCACTGATGATGTTATTTATGTGCAGACAGAAAGCAAGAAAACATCTCCACAGCTCATTTTCTCATAGTGCCGTGATTGATCCTGCCCTTGCTCTATTAGAGAAAAAGACAGCATTCAACGCTGAAGTACCATAAGCAACTAGCATAAGATTAAATAAATAAGCTTTTCCTGAGAAATGAATGCGGCAGAAAGAATAGCGACTGTTATTATTGCTCAGTCTTACGCAGACAGCTCAACCGGTGCAGGAAATGCGACATTATCATAACAAATATACTCCGACTTCCAGTAACAAGCTAAAATTGCTCAAAGCTGCTACCATGGCAATACATCCTGTGCCTGTCATTAGGAAAACGTAATTAGCCATAGCCGAGTCTGTCTAAACACAAGTCCATCAAATGAGAGGCTGGCAGGGCTCTAGTGGGACAACGCTATAGCGCTCTGTACACGTCAGTCTGAAGCACAACAGAGCGACAGAGCTCTAGGTCTCGGTTAATTAGGATCAAGGGCCCATGGGACGTACAGCTCCGCTGAATAACTGTGCGGCTGACTTCCGCGGGGAGCAAGAACACTCTTAGCACGTCTCACTTCAGACGAATGTGAAACACCTCCTGCTAACTGCTGGAGATGGAGATGAGAATGCTTGAACAACAAAAGGGTGGACTAGATGAATAATCCTTCAGAGGGAAAGCGCTAGTACCATTTATACATGTTGCCTTTTTCCCATGGTCCCATGAAAGTAAAAAAACAGAGACTGAGAGAGAACCAATCAGCTCTGATCATCTAAAAGAAATCTAGCTGCATCCTTAAATGGGAAGAAAGAAATGTTAAAATAATGTAAATGCAGAGAATTCAATCATTATATAAACCAGAATATAAGACTGATCATCCTGCATAAATCCATACACTCACCTAAAGGATTATTAGGAACACCATACTAATACTGTGTTTGACCCACTTTCGCCTTCAGAACTGCCTTTATTCTACGTGGCATTGATTCAACAAGGTGCTGAAAGCATTCTTTAGAAATGTTGGCCCATATTGATAGGATAGCATCTTGCAGTTGATGGAGATTTGTGGGATGCACATCCAGGGCACGAAGCTCCCGTTCCACCACATCCCAAAGATGCTCTATTGGGTTGAGATCTGGTGACTGTGGGGGCCATTTTAGTACAGTGAACTCATTGTCATGTTCAAGAAACCAATTTGAAATGATTCGAGCTTTGTGACATGGTGTATTATCCTGCTGGAAGTAGCCATCAGAGGATGGGTACATGGTGGTCATAAAGGGATGGACATGGTCAGAAACAATGCTCAGGTAGGCCGTGGCATTTAAACGATGCCCAATTGGCACTAAGGGGCCTTAAGTGTGCCAAGAAAACATCCCCCACACCATTACACCACCACCACCAGCCTGCACAGTGGTAACAAGGCATGATGGATCCATGTTCTCATTCTGTTTACGCCAAATTCTGACTCTACCATCTGAATGTCTCAACAGAAATCGAGACTCATCAGACCAGTCAACATTTTTCCAGTCTTCAACTGTCCAATTTTGGTGAGCTCGTGCAAATTGTAGCCTCTTTTTCCTATTTGTAGTGGAGATGAGTGGTACCCGGTGGGGTCTTCTGCTGTTGTAGCCCATCCGCCTCAAGGTTGTGCGTGTTGTGGCTTCACAAATGCTTTGCTGCATACCTCGGTTGTAACGAGTGGTTATTTCAGTCAAAGTTGCTCTTCTATCAGCTTGAATCAGTTGGCCCATTCTCCTCTGACCTCTAGCATCAACAAGGCATTTTCGCCCACAGGACTGCCGCATACTGGATGTTTTTCCCTTTTCACACCATTCTTTGTAAACTCTAGAAATGGTTGTGCGTGAAAATCCCAGTAACTGAGCAGATTGTGAAATACTCAGACCGGCCCGTCTGGCACCAACAACCATGCCACGCTCAAAATTGCTTAAATCACCTTTCTTTCCCATTCTGACATTCAGTTTGGAGTTCAGGAGATTGTCTTGACCAGGACCACACCCCTAAATGCATTGAAGCAACTGCCATGTGATTGGTTGATTAGATAGTTGCATTAATGAGAAATTGAACAGGTGTTCCTAATAATCCTTTAGGTGAGTGTATAGGATGCCGTTTGTCCCATGTTTTAGTATTTTACTCTCAATCAACCAAGAATATGTCAGCTTTTAATAGCATTTGATTGACATATAAAATATATAAAAAGCAGATTCCATGTCTTTTTTTGAAAGAAGTCTTTTATGCACACTAAGGCTGCATTTATTTGATCAAAATACAGTAAAAAAGTAATATTGTGAAATATTATTACAATTTAAAATGTTTCCTATTTTATTATATTTATTATAATTTTCAGCATCATTCCTCAACCCATCAACCCACTTGATACTGTTTTTTTTAAATAATTCCTACAATTCATTTTTTTGAGTGTAGAAACAACTCAGTTAAATTTAGTTTATGTAGTTCCCATTCAGTCGGTCACTTCCGACGAATAGGAATCTCGCTCGCGAGAGCCAATCTACTTCGAGTGTAACTAAACGAGCCAATGCACATTGGCATGCAATGATTGCACCAGGTGCTCATGCCACACAGCGCGGGTATAAATGAGACACAGGTGCTTGCATCAAATTAGCTTTTTGCTTCGGAGCCGAGTGGTAAATGGTTCGTCCAGATATCACTCTCTTCTACGCAGTGGAACTGACTGAAGCCTGCCTTTTTGAAGTGATCTCTTCAGTCGGTGTTGGTGTGACAGCGCTGCAGCGGGTCGTGTGGTTCTTTGATCATCTCTCTTTTTTGTTTGATAGAGCAAACACAAAGGCTGTTCTCACAGCTGGTTTGGTGCGCTAGGTGGAGAGCACTGAAAAGCCGTTCCTACGGCTGGTAAGAGAGCGCCTTCGTGAGAGAGAGCGTGCACGTCAGGCTGCACTATTCCCTGACTGTGTCGTCGCGACCCTTCCCCCTGCGTGCTTCAGCACCAAGGAGAGCGTCCTTCTAAAAGAGCTTACACAGATAGAGCTTGCGTCTTTTTCAAGATGACATTCTATCTGTGTGTTTCTGGATGCGGTGGTTACCTGTCACCGAGGGATGGTCACCAGCGCTGTATCTCGTGTTTGGGCGTTCAGCACGCTGAGGCAGCGCTGGTGGATGACTCATGTTCTCACTGCGGGAACATGACCATCTCGGAGTTGCGGTCGAGACTCCATCTCGCAAGGGGTGGAGTCCCCGTGCCTCTGCCTCGATCTAACCCTCCACAGAGGGTTACTTCAGGCAGTAGCACGGGTGATTTGAGGGTTACGGTGAGCGTGCTTCCCCCAGGGACCCAATCCCCGGGGAACCCTCACCCCTCCCGCACTTCGCAGCCAGTAGAGCTGCCGTCGGAACGCGGTGGGCCACCCACGAGGTGTGTACCATCCGTATCCTTCGGGGCTCCTCTCGATGATCAGATGTCCATCGCTGCATCGGAGGGTCAGAATTTTCGGGAGCTGACGTGTCGGCGCAGGGGGCTCCTTCGGGAAGATCCGCTGTGCCCGATACGGATCCAGAAATGATGGCCATGCTTTCCCGGGCCGCTGAGAGAGTCGGGCTCGCGTGGAACCCTCCACCGTGTCCCGAACCCTCGAGGCTGGACGATTGGTTTCTCAGGGTGGCCCGTGCTGGTTCTCAGCGCCCCACCCCAGTTCCTTTCTTTCCGGAGATGCACGAGGAGCTCACCAAGTCGTGGACGGCACCTTTTACTGCCCGAAACCGGCTTGGTGGATCCTCGTCCCTCACCACCCTCGATGGCGGACCTGCAAAGGGTTACACGCAGGTTCCTCCCATGGAACGGGCCGTTGCTATGCAACTGTGCCCTAACTCCACATCCAGGGGGAACCCGTGTCTCCCCTCCCGGGCCTGTAGGTACTCGTCCGATCTGATCGGAAAGGCCTACCAGGCTTGTGGAGATGCTGGGTCCGCCTTACACGCCATGGCGTTGTTGCAGGTCCATCAGGCCCACGCACTGAAGACCTTGCACGAGGGTGGTAACGATCCCGCAGTTCTGCACGAACTGAGAACCGCAACGGACCTTGCGCTTCGTGCGACGAAGCACCTCAGCCTGCTCGTCGCCGAGGGCGGCCGCCTGCGTCTGCCTCCTCTCCCGCGTCGCAGCAGCAGCCTCCACCCAAGCGACGTCGAGGAGCCGGGCGCAAGCAGGCCGCCCCGCCCGTCCAGGCCCCCGCCAAGAGGGGTGGCAAGGCCAAGGGCAAGCGGCCCTGAGACGGGCGACCCGGAGATGGGGAGGACTGCTCTTCAGGAGACGGTGATCGCACCGCTCCATCCCCCGGAGGAGGGCCGGGCGGAGAATCTTTGGTTCCGTTTTCTTTGTGTTCCGCCCAAATTTTCAATAAAAGAGCAGTTTTCTCTATCTCTGGGTCCTCAGGTCCTCAGGCTGTTATCTACCGGTCCTCCCCCTTCGCCAGCGGGCAGCAGTGGACGGCTCGAGGACGCAACCAAGCCTCCTCACATACCCCCTGCCCACTCGTGGAATCAGGTAAGTGTTGCACAGCACACTCTCACCTCGTTGCGGGCCGCCTCCACGAGACAGCCGCCCCAGCCCGGTACCTGCATTCCACCTCGCTGCCCCACGGTGGGTACGCCGGTCGTTCCTTTGGTCCCGCTTGTACGGTCTCTGCGAGCCTGGCTAGCGCTCCCCAGTCTGTCTCGCTGGCTCATTCGAACCATCAGGCTCAGCTATGCGATTCAGTTCGCCCGGCGTCCCCCCAGGTTCATGGGCATCCGCTTCACTTTGGTGAATGCTGCAGATGCCCATGTCCTGCGTGCGGAGATCGCAGTCCTACTGGCGAAGGACGCGTTAGAGCCGGTCCCTCCAGCCGATATGAAGACAGGCTTCTACAGCCCGTACTTCATTGTACCCAAGAAAACCGGTGGGTTACGGCCAATCTTGGACCTGCGAGTTCTGAATCGGAGCCTTCACAAGCTACCGTTCAAGATGCTCACGCAGAAACGCATTTTCAAATGCATCCGTCCCCGAGATTGGTTTGCAGCAATCGACCTGAAGGACGCGTACTTTCATGTCTCGATTCTCCCTCGACACAGGCCATTTCTGCGCTTTGCGTTCGAGGGTTGAGCATATCAGTACAAAGTCCTGCCCTTTGGGCTGTCCCTGTCCCCCCGTGTCTTTACGAAGGTCACGGAGGGGGCCCTTGTGCCCATGAGAGAACAGGGCGTTCGCATCCTCAACTATCTCGACGACTGGCTCATTCTAGCATAGTCCAGGGATCAGTTGTGTGAACACAGGGACCTGGTGCTCAGACACTTCAGCCAGCTGGGTCTTCGGGTCAACTGGGAAAAGAGCAAACTCGCCCCCGTGCAGAGGATCTCTTTTCTCGGTTGAGTTGGACTCGGTCAAACGGACGGCGCGCCTCACAGAGGAGCGCGTCAAGTCGATGCTGAACTGCCTGAACACGTTTCAAGGCAGGATGGCGGTCCCACTGAAACAATTTCAGAGGCTCCTGGGGCATATGGCGGCCGCAGCGGCAGTAACACCGCTCGGCCTGCTTCATATGAGACCGCTTCAGCATTGGCTTCACGGCCGGGTCCCGAGATGGGCGTGGCAACGCGGCACTCACCGGGTGAGTATCACACCGGCCTGCCGCCAAACCTTCAGCCCGTGGTCAGACCCCTTGTTCCTTCGGGCCGGGGTGCCCTTGGAACAGGTGTCCAGGCATGCTGTGGTTTTCACAGATGCCTCTGCCATGGGCTGGGGGGCCACGTACAACGGGCATGCAGTGTCAGGGGTTTGGACGGGCCCGCACCTGCATTGGCACATCAACTGCCTCGAGTTGCTAGCAGTACATCTTGCACTGAGCCGCCTCAAAAGGCTGTTACGGGGCAAAGATGTATTGGTCCATACGGACAACACTGTGACTGTTGCGTACATCAACCGACAAGGTGGTCTGCGCTCCCGTCACATGTCACAACTCGCCCGCCATCTCCTCCTCTGGAGTCAGAAGTGTCTGAGGTCGCTTCGGGCCATTCATGTCCCTGGTGTGCGCAAACGTGTGGCCGACGAGCTGCGCTCCCGGGAGAATGGCGACTCCACCCCCAGGTGGTCCAGCTGATCTGGAGACAGTTCGGGGTGGCACAGGTCGACCTGTTTGCTTCCCCAGAAACGTCCCACTGCCAGTGGTTTTATTCGCTGACCGAGGGCACACTCGGCACGGATGCACTCGCACACAGCTGGCCCCGGGGCCTGCGCAAATATGCGTTTCCCTCAGTGAGCCTACTTGCACAGACACTGTGCAAGGTCAGGGAGGACGAGGAGCAGGTCCTGTTGGTGGCGCCATACTGGCCCAACCGGACTTGGTTCCCGGAGCTCATGCTCCTCGCGACAGCCCCTCCCTGGCCCATTCCTCTGAGGAAGGACCTTCTGACTCAGAGACGGGGCACCCTTTGGCACCCGCGTCCAGACCTCTTGAAACTTCATGTCTGGTCCCTAGATGGGACGCGGAGGTTCTAGGTGACTTACCCCAAGAGGTAGTTAACACCATCACTTCGGCACGATCACCGTCTACAAGACAGGCTTATGCCTCGAAGTGGAACCTGTTCGTCAAGTGGTGTTCTTCTCGCCAAGAAGACCCCCGAAGATGTTCGATCGCGTCTGTGCTTTCCTTCCTGCAACAGGGGTTGGAGCGTAGGCTGTCGCCCTCCACCCTCAAAGTCCATGTTGCTGCAATATCTGCTTATCACGATCACGTAGAAGGTAAGTCGGTTGGGAAGCACGACCTGGTCGTCAGGTTCCTCAGGGGGGTGAGACGGTTAAATCCTCCTCGACCTCCCTCCATACCCTCTTGGGATCTTGCTGGTGCTCCGAGCACTTCAGAATGCCCCATTTGAGCCTTTGCAGTCAGCAGAGCTAAAGATTCTGTCTATGAAGACTTTGCTGTTGGCTGCACTGGCCTCCATTAAGAGGGTAGGGGACCTGCAGGCTTTTTCGGTCGACGAATCGTGCCTAGAGTTCGGGCCGGGTGACACCCACGTGGTACTGAGACCTCGGCCTGGCTATGTGCCCAAGGTTCCTACCACTCCCTTCAGGGATCAGGTGGTGAACCTGCAAGCACTGCCCTTCGAGGAGGCAGACCCAGCTCTAGCTTTGCTCTGTCCCGTCCGCGCTCTGCGGATCTACGTGGATAGAACGCAAAGCTTCAGGACCTCAGATCAGCTCTTTGTCTGTCACGGAGGCCAGCAGAAGGGAAAGGCTGTCTCCAAGCAGAAGATGGCCCACTAGATAGTGGATGCCATCACCTTGGCTTACCAAGCACAAGGTGTGCCCTGTCCGCTCAGGGTGCGAGCACACTCTACTAGAAGTGTTGCATCCTCCTGGGCGCTGACACGTGGCGCCTCGCTGTCAGACATCTGTAGAGCTGCGGGCTGGGCGACACCCAACACGTTCGCTAGATTCTATAGCCTGCGTGTAGAGCCGCTTTCCTCTGAATGGGAACGTCTCGGTTACGTATGTAACCCTCGTTCCCTGAAGGAGGGAACGGAGACGCCACGTCCCGTCGCCATGTCCGCTGTACCCTGCTGGGGTGCCAATTACCTACTCGGCTCCTCAGCAAAAGAAGCTAATTTGATGCAAGCACCTGTGTCTCATTTATACCCGCGCTGTGTGGCATGAGCACCTGGTGCAATCATTGCATGCCAATGTGCACTGGCTCGTTTAGTTACAACTCGAAGTAGATTGGCTCTCGCGAGCGAGATTCCTATTCGTCGGTCTCCGACGTGGCGTCTCCGTTCCCTCCTTCAGGGAACGAGGGTTACATACGTAACCGAGACGTTACATGAGCTCCCTTTCAGTCGGTCACGTTCAACGTTACGTCGACGTCACAGACGTATTGGGTATTGGGTAACGTCTCAGTTTCCTCCTTCAGGGAACAAGGGTTACATATGTAACCGAGACGTTTTTAAGTAATGTGAACAAGGATGGTCTGAGTGAAATTAACAACAGTGAAAGTTATTTTTTGGTTGTTGTGTGATTTGGTGCTGAATACAGCATTATTTTCTTTTAAAAATCATATTGACCACAAATTTTTTAACAGTATTGTACCGTTTTTTGAGACATTTAATATTGGCTGGATCCATCAAGTTTTTATCTGTTGGCTATTTGTACTTTTGTCAGATTTTTAGTTGAAATGAAGTATGAAATATAAAGACAATCAGATATCTTTCTATTTCTTGTGTGTTTCATTGGTGCACAATTGCACGTCATTTTATGCTATGTTCAGTAAAATGTCTAAAAACACAAAGCATTTAAAAGCTGAACTGTGAACATGTTTCATGTTCTTATTTTGTCATGTTTCCTGGTTGTCATGTGTTTCCCATGCCCTCATGTGATCTTGTGTCATGTTGTCATTGGTTTATTTAGTCTAGTGGGTTTTTAGTTCTGTTCTGTCATTGGTTCTTTGTCTTGATCATTGTTCACAGGTGTCCCTTGTCTTGTCATTAGTCTGTGTATTTAAGCCCTCATGTTTGCCATGTGTCCTTGTCAAGTATTGTTTGTGTAACCCGCTGTTTGGTGAGTGTTAAGTTAAGTCAAGTCAAGTCAAGTCTGGTCAAGTCTTTGTTTAGTTTGGATTTATGTTAGTTATTTAAATAAACTGCACTTGGGTTCTGCAACTTGACCAAACTAAACAAAGACTTGACCTGAACAGACTTGACCTGAACAGACTTGACCTGAACAGACTTGACTTGACACTCACCAAACAGCAGGTTACACAAGCAATACTCGACAAGGACACATGGCAAACACGAAGGCTTAAATACACAGACTAATGACAAGACAAGGGACACCTGTGAACAATGATCAAGACAAAGAACCAATGACAGAACAGAACTAAAAACCCACAAGACTAAATAAATGACAACATGACACAAGATCACATGAGGGCATGGGAAACACATGACAACCAGGAAACATGACAAAATAAGAACATGAACATGAAACAAACAGAGACACACTGTGATGCTCATATGCCAAAAATAAAGTGACTGCAGAAACTTCATCAAGCAGTGATTATCTTAATTATAACTTGCACATACATAGCTACAGGCAATAATGTACTGCGTCTGTAGAGCATTTTGATTTTATTTACAACATGGCCCACTGTCACATGCCACCAGTGGTTCAAACGAATCTCAAATGGCACATGTGAGCATCACTTATTTCCCACCGCTGAAGTTGGCAACCCTATACGTGGGACTGTGAAAGGCAAATGTTCACTTACCTAGTTTCGTCGATGTACACGGCCTCTAGAACCGATGCGGCATATTCAATGTTTTTCCTCAGATCTACGACATTCACCTCCCCCTTATCCAGCTGCTTCACCAGACATCTCAATCTGCAGGAAAACAACAACAGAGCTTAAATTCAGGAAAATTCTACATCTGATCTGAAAGCACTGATGTTATTCATTGACATTACACTATTGTTTACAGGGACAGTTCACATTTTTACATCATTCATTCAACCTCATATCTGTCTAAACTTGTATTACTTTCTTCTGAGTTTGGCTCCAAACTCCACATCATTGTCTATTTTCAATGTAAAGGAAAAAAGGCAGCTCTGACAGAAATTCATACGAGTTTGGAACGACATGAGGGGTTTACAAATGATGATTCAAATTTTCATTGTTGTGCGAATTATTCCTTGAAAGCCTACAATAAACACATACACACACAAAGAGAATTAAAACCTATCCATGACAGAAAAACACAATCTGTTTTGTGAAAGAAACAAAATGGATAAATGAGACAGACACTGCCAATTCCACACCCACAGGAAAACAAAGAGTATCAAACATATAAAATAAAAGGATTACAGTTCATCAGCATCTTAATCATCAAATCTCATGTGCCAAAGCGCTACGCTCGGTTAATCTCTCATGGCACTCACAATAAGACTTTTTGTTTTTTGAATAAGCAAAGCAAATATCTTGGCTCAGTTAATGTGAGGTAACCCTGTAAATATGTAGGTCAAAAAAAAGTTTGACAGTAATGAATTCCATGTAATCCAATCACACACTGCCTCCCATTCCTTGTTTTCTGAACAAAAAATGATAGCCTAGGAATGATTTACACACTGCAACAAGATGAAAGCACAAAAAATACATAAATATAAATACACCATAATAAAAATAACCCACTGATTATTTTAATGAAATAAAATATTTATACAATCAAATCATACAGGTTTGCAAAGACATGATGGTAAGTAAATAATGACAGAATTGTCATTTTTAGGTGAACTATCCCTTTAATAAAATTAAAAATACTTATTTTACACGATATTTACTCAAAATTTAAAAATAACACACACACACACACGTTGGGTTTTCATGTTTTATGGGGACATTCAATAGACATAATGATTTCATACTGTACAAACTGGATATTTATCACCTACCCCTAAACCTTCCCATCACAGAAAACTTTCTGCATTTTTATGTTTTCAAAAACCATCATTCTGTATGATTAATAAGCTGTTGTCCTCATGGGGACCAAAAAAGGATTTCGGATATTGCCATCTTTGTGGGGACATTTTGTCCCTATAACATAGGGTTTACCACACATTATATCAGATATTATCACCAGTTTTACAGAAACCCACTGAAACGGGACAACACTGAATACGGGTACTCGAGATCCAAAACACCTCAAGATTCGTCCATTTCAACCACATTTGAAGGTTTTTGAAAACACGTGCAATGTGCGTTTCATTGGTAAGGTAAACACTAATCCGTTCTGATAAGTCCCAGACAACACTGAAGTACCCACTGCACCAAAACAAGGGGTTATACTTTGCCAGTCATCTGTGGCTTTAAAAGAAATAACTGTCTGATTGAAAAATCTGGAAAAGTACATACATACACATGCACAAGACTTCTCTGGTACAGTATATGACTGATATTCAGTGACAAAGATTATGTAAATCACATCTGTCATTGAGTTATGGGTATTCCACTAAAAGCATAAGTAACACTTCTGTTAATCTGCACCAGAGGTGGAAAGTAACGAATTACATTTACTCGCGTTACTGTAATTGAGTAGTTTTTCTGTGTAGGTCTACTGTTCATTAGCCTATGAGAGATTACCTTGCAAATGCTGTCACCCGATACTTTTACTTAAAGGTCTTAAAATATTAATTCAAGAGTTATATTATTGTTTAAAGCCATGAAATCCAAACTGACAATTATTATTATTCTGTTTATGGAATATTGCAGTGTTTATTTTCTTCTCTGAATGACGTGTTTACTGAAATGAGGGCGGAACAACCTGTCACTCACATGTAATTTTACTTTTACTTAAGTATGTTTTGTTTGAAGTATTGTACTTCGCTACATTTTAAACCATATCCGTTACTGAGTAAAAATAAATAAATAAATAATACAAAGGGGGGAAAATCGCGCTCCGGAAACTACTGCATTGAATTGAAGGGCAGGAGAACAAACACGCAAAAATCACAAAAAGAGGGAGACGGACAAGACAGACGTCATGATGCAGACCCAGCTGAAAGCGAAACGGCGTCGAGAACCCCTGGCTAGTATGGAAATGCTTTGGATATAGAAAAATAATTAATGTGTGGTTGTCCTGGAGGATATCCAATTTGTTCCGGAACACCATCCCTCTGTGCAGATAAAGGTATGTTTATAACTTAAGGCCGATGATTTCTGTGATGCAGAGGGAATCCCGGAATCCAGTCATGAAAATTGAATTTACAGTATAACGCAGATGTCACGTAAAACACGCAAATTGATGGATGAATGAATACATCGAAAGTAGAGCTGTACAATAAATCAAATCGCGACATGGTCTGTGAATATTAAAGCGCAAAACACTGCTATATAAATATATGATCTGCTTGTTCTGTCTGTGTGTGAATGAGCAGCGCCGTTTCGTCTACTACATACTGAAGTACGCGTGATGCTCATGATGCTCACGTCTCACAAACCATATTTGGACATGAACACATGAGCTGATCTGAGAGAACCCCTAATGAGCATTTCATCTTTTTATTAGAATAAAAACCATTGTCGAATACACTCTGAAACAGGTCTTCACTACAACCTGTCAAAATAAACGTTTAACTAGAAGAAATTATGACATATTACTATTGTAGGCCTCCAATAGAATGTACTTGTCAAAATAATAATAATAACAATAATAATAATACATAATTTAAACATTATTTAAGAATATATATTTTTAATCCATGGTTTAATTTAGTAAATTTCTGTTTTGCAGCACTTTGCAAAAAAAAAAAAAAAAACATAAAACTGTTACATTTTATTTGATTACCATTGTTTTTGATCATATATTTGTATTAAATAATAAAAAGAAAAAATTCAAAGGACTCTATTATTCTTAAACATTTTAATAAATTAATGATAAAAATAAATTGTTAATCTAATTCATAATCATTTAATGAATTTAGTTGATTAGACATGTTTTATTGAAATTTTAATAAACAAAACAAACAAATGGTTTCAAGTTTGTTACAATAAAGCATTTGTTCAACCAAAAAAACATGTTTTCATTAATTAAACGGCCATTTTTTAAAGGATGATAATAATAACCATAATTTAATAATACAGTCTATTTATTAAATAATTGTTTAATATTGTGATGCTGTGAAACTGAAACTGTGATGTTTTCTGAGATGGTTATCATATCGTGAAAATCTCCTACACGGGAGAGTCCCCCACCCATGCTGTTAAAAAAAGTAACTCAGTAACTTTTACTCTAAGTTTTAAATGAACTACTTTTTACTTGAGTAGATTTTTAGACCGGTATTTTTACTTGTACTAAAGTAAAATTTCATTGAAGTAATAGTACTTTTACTTGAGTAGAATATTTTATTACTCTTTCCACCTCTGATCTGCCCAGTTATAGGCCAATAAATCTCAAAATGGCCAAATGTCTTCTGATTAATGTCTGCTTTCAATCACCCACCCGCTTTTTATGTTTATGACAGTGGTCTGTAACGTAGCAACTTGAATAAACACCTCTTCCTTAGCGTGCTATTGACAGATAACACGCACGCCTAAACTTAAACTGGTAACACGTACGCCTAAACTTCATCCTGCTTGAGAAACGCCATGACAGGATGAAAGACAAACAACAGCAGGAATACAAACTGCAATTACAGATGAAACTACTGGTTAGTGAAAAACAGAGAAAGAGCACTGAATACAGAGCATATTGTTTGTGTCGGTTTTGATGGGTATTCTCCTGAAGTCTGGCCTGACATCATCTTCTAGCTATTTCCAATTCCTGTCACGATAGGATCTGGAATGATGTCTGACTCTGATTGTAGTCTGAGGTGAATCAGAATAACATCTGATGTGAAAATGAGGCAAATGTTCACAGTAAACCGCTCTCAACGCCAAGCTAGTCACTCTTGCATTCATTGCAATTTGTCTGTCAAGTATGTGACTGGAAAGAATGAATTACCATTGGAAGATTCTTTGTCGTTCCTGTGAAATGTGGGTTTGATATTCCTAGTGCAGCTTTTGTCAAATTACTTGACTTCATCACCACAAACTGAGAGCCGAGGAAAGAAACGAACCAAGATATAATAACAGAAACTTTACCACCTGCATTTCAAGGACATTTTGCTGCCCAGAGGAAAACGTTATTGTTCAGAGGTAAAGTTCCTCATTAGCATCAGATGTTTCTCCTAAAAGTCCTTAAGGAAAACAGACACAAATGAGACCATTGTTGACATAAGGAAAATTAATGTGGGCAGTATAACTCAGTTAATTTGCTTTTAATGGAATCTGATTAAATATCTGACATCTCTGAATTTGGATTGCAGGTGTTGTCTTTGTAAAGATGCCACTGTTGAGATCTTTTGAACATTTTAGATTACTGGGATCTTTTTCTCAGGATATAAATCTTCATTTCAACTTCAATTTAAACCGAATTGCAAAATTAATGATTAAGGTTTCCTGAGCACTTCCCTAATCTGCCATTGGTCGGCCAAAAAGCAAAACAACGCCATTGGTTGAGTACCTTAAACAAACAGAGCAATGTTTTGATAACACCACAACTAAAAAGCTTACATTTTCCTGGTAAATTCACCATCATATGGATATAGAGTGATGCAGGGATGACATATTTTTCTAGGCCAACCCGGAAGTTAGCATCTCCCTGGTTTCCATTGAATTTTGGATTACTGCAGAAAATAAGCACGGTGACTAACAAAAGCTTATTATTCTTACACGTTTTGTTCATCGTGATAATCACAAATATACACAACTTTATGAATTTTGAAGCATAAATACAATCGGCAAAAGTTAAATGTAGACTATAAACAAACTACACAACGGTCGCATGACTTCACCGTCACCATCACTACGCTTTTGACTCTTTCAGTCTTTGTTTAAAAACATTTTCCTTGAAAGTTCGAGTTATAATAGTTTGCAAGAGCGCGATTCTAAACACAACAAGGCTGTGAAAGCAGACTATTGAGATGAGATTACCTGTTTGATGTGATGACATTTAATATCCATGACAACCTCTGTAGTACCATTTAGTACTACCATTTTTACTACCAAGACAAGTAAAAGCTTTTAAAAAAAAATCACGAGGATATTACTAATGTATGTAGAATAAAACATGAAAATATCTTGAGCTTGTGTTCATCACAGATCTTATTTCAAGTATTTAACCAAAAACCCATTCAAGAAACCCATTGACTTCAGTACAATAGAACCGGAAGTACTAAAATGTAACTCGTTTCCGAGTTCCCTTTTAGTCAGTCACGTTCGACGTACGTCGGAACTGACCGACGAATTGGGGATCGTTTTCAGAGACCAATCTACTTTGAGTGTTTTAAAACGAGCCAATGAACATTGGCATGCGGTTCACGCATTCCACGCTCCTCCCCGCAGTGCGGGTATAAATAAGGAAGTGGAAGCACCACATCTTTGCTTTCTGCTTCGGAGCCGAACAATTGCTGTGGTTTCCAGTGTTGTTTCCTGTTTCCAGTGTTGACATCCGTGGATCTGGTGCGGGTGATATAGCACGGTCAGCGGTGGTCGCGTCACGTTTGACGAACAAAACAGCTGTTTTCACAGCTCAGAGCTGGGCGTCTTCAATGAGACTGAGTGCTCACAGTAGGCTTGCACTTTCGAATTGCTGTGAGCCGCGACCATTCCCCTGTGTGCTTCAGCACTGTCAGAGCGTTTTCTTCTAAAAGGGCTTACACTGTTTGACCCTGCGTCTTTTTCAAGATGTCATTCAAACCGTGTGTTTCTGGATGCGGTTGTTTCCTGTCCTCATTTGACGGCCACGATCTCTCTCACATATAAACATGTGAGATTGTGTTCGTGATCTATGTTCTCTCAGGGGAACGTAATCACGTCGGCGCGCTGTTCGTCTCACCTTTCTCGCAAGGGCTTGAGCGTTCAGTGTGCCGTGTGCCGTCGAGCGGCCGGCTGACAGTGCGGGTTGTCATGGCAACCCAGTGTGTCACTCGGCGCTCTAGGTGCGCGGTCGAGACTATGAAACCTCAAACGGGGTTGAGTCCCTTTGCCTATTCCCCGATCTAGTTCCTTTTCTGGTGCACCAGAAAAGGGCTACTTTGGCTAATAAGCCTTGGTGACCTGAGGATTACAGTGGGGCTTCCCCGCCGGGTACATCTCCGTGGGCCCCCACTACTCTAGCTCATCGCAAGCATGTTGGGACTGTGGTTGTGGGTGGTTCATGTTCTCCCATGAGAACATGACCACGTCGGTGCGTTGTTAGTCTTGCATTTTGCATAAGGGCTTGAGCGTTCAGCGCGCCATGTGCCGTTCGAGTCTGACGGCCACGCTCACTGTCTCACATGCCTGCTGGTAGCTTACAGATGGGATTGCTGGTCCTTTTAAAAAGGGGACCTAGCATTTCATTTGGGGCTCTGGCAGAGGACAGATGTCAATCGCTGCACCGGAGAGAGGGCTGTTATGCGCTGGAAATGAAGATGAGGCTGAGTTTCCCAGTATAATAGTGTGTGCTCATGCTGAGTCAGATTCAGAATTGACAGCCATGTTTTCCCGGGTGGCTGAAGGGTAGTGCAACGCGTAAATCGCCTTGCCTGCCCCCATGCCTTTTTTCCCGGATGTGCATTGGGAAAAATTAGCAGTGTGGAACTATTTGGTGCCAAAAATATGGAACACCAAAAGGGCCATAATCGGTATAAGTTTTCCCCTCTCTCACTACCCTCGTTGGTGGGGTGGCAGTGCCACTGGTAGGCCACCTCTGCCCTGCACTCTTAATACACGAGGGTAGTTCCGACCCAGGGGTTGTGCAGGAACTGTGTGCCGCGACGGACCTCGCTCTCTGGGCGACGAAAATCGCTGCACGCTCCCTGGGTTGGGCGATGTCCACACTAGTGGTCCAGGAACGCCACCTGGGGCTAACCTGGCAGGTATGCGTGAGCCCGACAAGCTCGGTTCCTCAAAGCCCCTATCTGTCAGGCTGGCCTCTTCGGCGACGCCATCGAGAACTTCGCCCAGCAGCTCTCGGTGGCCCAGAAGCAGACGGAGGCGATTTAAAAACATCCTGCCCCAACGACCAGCTGCTGTCTCCACCCAGTCGTCGCCGAGGGCGTCTCCCTGCGTCCGCCTCCGCCCCTGCTCAGCTCAAGCAGCAGCCTCCACCCGGGCAGCAGGTGGCCGGACGTAAGGGAGGCGCCCAACCCGTCAAAGGTCCCGCGAAGTCCGCTCGCAAGCGCAAGGGCAAGCGGCCCTGAGACGGGTAGCCCAGGGAGAAGAGGAGCTGCTCTCGGGGAGACGGTGTCCACACCCCTCCCTCCCCCGGAGGAGGACCGGGGGGAGAATATTTTTTTTTGGTTCCCGTTCTGCCGCTGGCTCCCCGGAATCCAGCGGTACCCACATTCTCAGAGCACTTCCCTCCCTCCCTGGGCCCCAAGAGGGCCAAGCCGGCTGTGTGCGACGCCCCCGGGCCTTGCCACTCCTGGCTCCCCCTCTTTTCGCCAGGGGGCGGTGTGAGGCTAGAGGACGCCCCCAGGCCTTCTCTGCTAGACCTTCTCTGCTAGAGCCCTGACTTGCCGCTCCAACATAGGGGCGGCCCAGGGAGCTCACGCAGAGCGCTGGAAGGGCCAGCGCCTGTGGCGTGTTGGTAGGATCCCCAATTCGTCAGTCAGTTCCGACGTACGTCGAACGTGACCGACTGAAAGGGAACGTCTCGGTTACATATGCAACCCTCGTTCCCTGAAGGAGGGAACGGTGACATACGTCCCGTCGCCACTGGTGCTGTACCTCCGCTAAACGGCCGAGTCACTAGTTCGGCTCCTCAGCGGAAAAGCATGCGGTGCTTCCACTTCCTTATTTATACCCACACTGCGGGGAGGAGCGTGGAATGCGTGAACCGCATGCCAATGTTCATTGGCTCATTTTAAAACACTCAAAGTAGATTGGCCTCTGAAAACAATCCCCAATTCGTCGGTCAGTTCCAACGTACGTCTCCGTTCCCTCCTTCAGGGAACGAGGGTTACATACGTAACCGAGACGTTTTGGCCTACAAAATATGTCATCCCTGCACCACTCTATTATGCTGGGATAGGAGAAATTATTATAGCATTTAAAGCTTAAATCTACATTAACAAACACATTAAACATTTGTAGTGTGAATAAAGATTTTAGTTTCTAGCAGGTTTATAGAGTATAAGTGAAGACAGAATCTGGTTCTGGTTAAGTAGTTGGGGGCGAACAGCTCTAGAGAGACATGTCAACCTATCAGGGCCTATTTTTACCTGGAGTGCATGAAAGCGTGTGAGTGAGATGGACTCCATCTGACTTGTGGAGAGTGGCAGAGGAAAAGGGCAGGAGAATGATAAGGACTTTGGAAACATTGAGGGTGATACTCACTCCTTCCCTCCCTGATGGTAATTTACCACGTTTCCAAATGCCCAGCAGTGACCTCCAACTTTAAGCACCTGGGTAATGAAGTATGATGAGAGGAGAAGGGTGTGTAACTGTGCATCACTCACAAACACACCCACCCACCCAAAATGTCAGAGTGTGTATAATTATCACATAAGCTCTGCAGGCTACAGAGGGGAGGACTTTCCAAACCATGATAACCACACAGCACTGCAGCAGGAGGGGATTTACAGTTTATCACAATATAGCTCTATATTTTCCAGGTTTAAAGGGTCATAAAACCCCAAAAAACAGTTTTTGAGATGTGAACAGATACTGTATGTACAGGCTGCACATCACTGAAAACACTAAAAGCACTAATTTTTCAGAGCAATTTCGTTCTTCCGGGTTGAAAAGCAACATCACGGAATCTGAGGTGGAAGCGTTCATCCGGAGTGTGTGATTGGCTGCCGGGGCTGGAGAGAACGATTCTACGTCATCCGGTTCTGAGCGTTTCTCCGCATTATTCATGAAAATTAACTCTTTTAACCCAATCACTGCTCTGTATTATGCATGAGATTACAGTGGAAAATTCAAATGTCACAAAAGACCATTTCAGCGCTGTTCCTTCACCTCTGCCTGTTCAGCGTTGCGTTCGGTCACATGTGTCGTAAGTGTATGTTTTCTCAGCACAGTAGCCCAAAAGTGTTGTTTCATTTTCCCAACGATGCTGTCAGAGCTGGAGTTTGACTGCCAACACATGGAAAATATGACTGTATTAATATTTAGTATGTAACAACATGCGGAGCGTGCATGAGAGACATCTAAACACTGTTTTTTCCCCATTATTTCTTTAAAACTGCTTTAAATCAAGATAACAACTATAGACAAATGTGACCCGTGCTGGCAAAATGAGTCGGAATGCACACAGGTTAATTTCGAGCTACTGGCAAAACAAGTGAAAAATTATTTTTTTGAGGTTTTCACAAAAATGAGTTCATTAAGCCCTCGTTTAGCAATCCCAATGCTCCAAATAGCAATTAAACATCTAAAAGTGTCTTTATTTGTACGTTTTTGGAGAGGAGTACCTTTCCCTTGTCCATGAAAATGATCTTACTCGTGCTAACTGACACATCCGAAGCATGCGCACAAAGACAGCGTGCGATCCCGATATACACAGAATTACAGTATTTCAAAATATCCGTCTTAGCGAGTATTCACGAGACATTATCTGTTATGTCTTAAGTGAACGTTTGGTTAACTGTTGGGGAAAAACATCTGATGTGTAACATTATATTAGATCAGTGCGATACAGTAGGACTTAAGGCAGACTGTCTGTTTCATTAATGTTAATCAAACGATTGCGGTATCATGGGGAAAAAAAATGTTTATATATATTTTTCCTGTAGATATTTGGTTTTGATTTGGTGTGTGTCAAATCTGGTGTTATTACCAGGGATTTTAAAGTATGGTTGATTTTGTTTTGGAACCTTCAGAAAACATTAACTCGATTTTTCTAAAAATTTACTTTACTAACTCTATCGACTTCAAACAGGTGTATCTCAGTAATTTTTTGTCCGATTCAAACAAATCATGCATCATTTTGAAGGTTTTTTTAATAGAAAATAACTCATTTTTGAAAATTTGCTTATTGCGACTCGTTTTGCCAGCACGGGTTACAAATGTTTGAACACACCGCAATAAAATGTTTCTCATGATTTTAAAGACATTTTGATTCTAAATAATTTTTTGGGTAATAATAAAATAATTAATACAATAATTTTCCTTTAAATAATGTGCCCACGGATGGATGGATGGATGGATGGATGGATGGATGGATTTGCAAATTATTGTCTGGTTTAAGACATGCTTTTTTGGGGCAGTAAATAATGGTGCAAATACCAGTAAATTGACAAGCGCAAACCTTAGTAAATCACCTTGCATGATTCATTTAAATATTCTCCTCCCATATATTTTGCATCTGAAAGGGAAACTCCTACAAATGCATTTGCGCAGGTCATGCAAATGCAGGTCAGCCGCAAAAATAACTGTGTCCACGCCTTTTCAGCGCTATTTTTTCACTGCGTGTCTTAAGTAAATCCTGACAGTAGTTTTTTAACACCAAAAGAGGGTTTGCGCTGGAGCAAGCTGTTAGTAAATCTGGCCCTAAGTATTCAGACATTCTGTTTTAATGACAGCAGCAATGATGCTGACATGAACAAAGCATGATGATCATGTGATCAACAACAACAACAACAACAAAAAATCTGTGGTGTCAAACTTTTGAACCCTTCTGTATATGACATTTAATATGACAAAAATATAACGGGATGCAAAGCCTTGAGTGCATCACCCCCCCTCTGGTCCCCCCACAACAGCTGTTGTGCTTATCAGCATTCACATGAAGCCTGTAAGAGTGTGTTTAACATTGAGGACAGCAAGAGTGCAGAACCTCCAACATGCGCTGCTCGCTTAGATGACACATGACCTGTGCCAGTGTACTCTAATTTCTCCTCTGAATTTTGCACACATTATATTTGCCACCCACTTGTATCCAAAGTAATGTGCAGTGCATTCAAAGTATACATTTTAGAATACTAGTGCACTACTTACTAAATACTGTGCAAAATATACTTTATATTGTCTATTTTTAGTATGTAAAAAAACTTGAGCCAAGAAAATGAGCCAAGAAGTTAATCATCCATAACACTGGAAGGTCAAATTAAGTGCATTGAATTATGGGATACAGTGCAGTGAACTTTGTTACATATTGCACATTTTTAGCAAATGTAGCAGGTCATTGGGGCATTGCATGCAGATATTTAGCATATTTTGCACAAAATACATTCTATATACTAAAGAAATAATGAAAAAAGTATACTAGGTCACAATGCGCAGTGCGTAAAACCCCCTTAAACACGATACTTACAGCCATCTGGTCATTATCGGAAAATAAACACTGACAGGGTGATCAGGACACAAAGCAGAGGGGTCTTGCATCACTCTGAAGGTGTTTATTTTGCAAAAATCACTGCATGTCTGTTCATTTTCAACATGTTTTAACACAATGTAACTAATAAATTAACTTTTGGTATTTACAAGAAGATTAATATTAATGTAAGTATGTGTTTTGTAATTATATGTTTTATGAATAGACTTTCTAGGGAGCAAATTAGCTTGTGCTACAATCCATGCACAATCTATGCATTTTTACGCATCTTCCGGCTAAGAAATACAAATAAATAAAGACATTTTACATGACATTCATTATGGAGAGTGCTATATAAAGAAGTGTTGTTTTTGCTAACTAAAACTATTTAAAATGTTGATTAAAATCAAGCTGAAATAAAACAAAATATAAATATTAGATAAAAAAACAAAATGATAATTAGTAATGTTAAACTAACATAAAACTAATAAAAATCCACATAAAATGTATACTAAAATTAAAATGAACACTAAAAAATGAAAGCAAAATCTAAATATTAATAAATACTATAATACTATCTAAATAATACTAAAATAACATCGATACCAATAAAATAGCTGTTCTGTAAAAGAAGTTGCTGACAATTTAGTGACAATCCTAAAACATTTATATGGTAAACAGATACTGACTGTTGTAAATATCTGAAAGTGATTCAATGGCGCCATTATACAGTATGACTGGCTTACGAGGCTCAATGGTGCATGTGCCATCTTCTCTGGTTTAGCGATAATTAAACTGAAATATTTGACAGAACAAATCAATCAACCAATTAGAATCAAGCATTCCAAAGAGCTGTGTGAATATGACTGTAAACTTAGCTGAAAAACACAAGAGATGAAGTATGACGGGTTGACAGACACCATCCTGTCGAGTGGTTTCAGAGCACAGGCACTTAGATTGACTGTATTTTTGGAGACTATGCCATGGCCCCTGACACCGTGTATCGGGGAGGGTCTTCAGACCACTGCCAGTGTATGGAAATGAAAACAAGCATCTAAAAGAAGCCTGTCTGGAAATGGATAAAATAAATCTGCACCAATTTACCTCTATAGCAGGCCTCCCAGAAGCAAAAACATGTTAAAGCAAGCTGGGTCATCTGCATCTGACCTCCCATTGAGTAACATGCTGCTCCGTCAACCCAGTCCAAAAGTTCCTCAGGGACCCAGTTGAATCCATCTCCACGCCTTGTCCCTGTTTTCCCAATCTAGAACTACCCAGGTTTTTCATAGCTCACAGTGTATCCACCCAGGTCAGATTAGAAATTGCAAAACAAAACAAACGGAAGTTGGAAGTTTGCTATGAGGTTTTCAAGAAGTGTTCCTGAAAGGGACTGCAAGGCCAGCTTGTTCTCCGTGGGTGCATGAGAATGCCCTGGAGAAAGAGAGAGGGGGATGTTTGTCATCGTCACTAACAGCGGCCCAGTAAGACGCTGGCACTGGCAGCCGGCAGGCCATCGTGCCCCAGTCACAAAAACACAGAGGAAGGTCACCCTCAAACATTTTCCCATGAGCTTGCTGTGCCATTATACACACAAACGTCCAAAACTCAGAGGCACTGCCGTCACTGATGGCCCCTCGAGGGACCAGGCGAGGGCTCGCGATGGAAAGAAAGAAAGGACGTGCTGCCAACCTCTCAGACAGCTCTACATTCCTCACCCCAACAAGATGGCCCCTATAGGACCGCTCACTGACCTGAGAATAATTAGAGAGTTGGGGAAGAGCATGTGATGAGTCCAGAGACGCAAATCAGCTCCTTTTTAAGTACGAAAAATCGCATGTGTAATGTGCATCGGACACAAGCAGTTTCCCGCCCCATTTATTCTGACAAATAAATGGACATGTTCTCTGATTTCACAGATATCCCACCATTAACTTTTTGGTTCCAAAAAAGTCCCTAGGCAACAGTGAAAATATTGTCACAGATTGTCCTCCCTTGACACCAACACTGCTTACCAAAGGTATTTATAGACAGATTGTGAACACAGGCGAAGACTTGGTGAAAGGTGAACTGTCATCATGCATCTGTCAATTTTTTTAATTAACCTATAGATACTGGTAAACTAAATACTGCCAAAGTTATGCACTTGAATGATGGCTCAATAATAGCATACAAATGAAAGGTTTCTGAGTGAATGAACAGAACATAAATCAACCAACCAACCAAACCAAAACATGAATTTAATCACTGAGTCACTAAAATATCTATATTTTAAAATAAAATTAATAATAACATCAATACTACTACTACTACTACTAATAATAATAATAATAATAATTATTATTATTATTATTATTTACATCTTTAGTTTACCAAAACTCAAGTCTATATTATATTATATTATATTATATTAATTATTATTTACCAAACCTCAAGTTCTCTTTACAAGAAAATTACAACATCCACACATCAGTCACTCACATATCTATATTGTATAACACATTATTATTAGGGGCCAAGCACCGAAGGCACGTATTGTAATTGTCTATTACTGTAATTACTATAGCAAATTTGGAGTCTCTAACTCAATACCTCTAGCGCCACCAACTGTCCAAATTTGCACTCATGTTTATGATAATAACTTTTGAGCCGTAAGGGCTGGAAATATTTTTTTTTTCCTTTTTCCAGATCATCTTCAGACTGTGCATTGTATGGATTTCGTGTCAATAGACGAAACCGTTTTTGTATTTGAAGCATGATGCCAAAATGACTGTATCTCTGCAATGCTTTCGTATAACGACACCAAACTTTGCATGTGTCATTGTCACCTCACTCTGACCACACCACATCAATTTGGTCACAGCGCCACCCATTTGTCGAAAGTGATAAACCATTAAACCATTTTACCAGTGACTATATTTATGATTAATTTATGATATATTTATGATCGTTGTTGCACTTGGTCTGATGCTGCCAGCCAAGTTGGCATGACTTGTCGTGTTCTTTGTGCTTGGCCCCGATAATTGCTGCTTGCAGCTATATTTATTATTATTATTATTATTATTGTTATTATAAATTATTTTATATACTACTACCACATTTTTTAGACAATTGCTCTTTATTTGTGAATTAATTTTCACATTCATTAACATCTTACATCATTTAGATCAATGGTTCTCAAAGTGTGAGAGATCAGCAGAAAAAAAAGAAGAAAACAGCCGTCGCAACAGCATTCAAGTGGGTGAATAGCGGCTTGTTGTCACCGTCTGAACAAGCCCGACATAGAAGTTGCTTGTCATAGAAAAGTACCTCTTCAGTGGACGGCATCACAAGCAGCTATTGTGAACGCGCCACTCAACTGCGAGATGATGTAGACTACAAGAAGCTGAGCTTGTTAGGTGCTGTTGAAAGAGCTCACTGCAGCCACTGATTATATATTGTTCATCCAAAGCATCACTGAAATATTTATATTTTTTGTTTATGTAAATTAAAAGTTATGTTCTGATTTATTATTCTCTCTTACTGTTCTATATTTCAATGATTCAACGACATTACATTAAGTGAAACTATTGCAGGTGTTTTTCATTTCACGTTTTTTAATTTATAAAATCTTTCCATTTTTGTAATTTTTAGTGAAATTACTTGGTAGTCAGAGGTGGTGGTGGTGGGGATGGGGCGTGGACAAAAAAGTTTGAGAACCACATACATCTTGCAATTGATACAAGAGGGGGTCTGGATACCCAGGCCTCGAAGGACCATAATCCCTCTGAGATTTTGCGTACATGGATTTGACTAGAGGACTTCAGCCCCTCTGGTGACGTGCTAAACCCAGGTTGACACAAGCAGTCAGAGATCTGTGGTGCCAGAGAACAATTCTTAGAGCCAAACGGAGCTCTGATTAAACAAACATCCCATTCTTCACAAGCCTTAGTTTCTCCAGTCCTCCAAGTACTGAAGCCACATCTTAATGCCCGCAGGACAGGTTGGTTTACACTGGGTTGTAAACTAACCTCTTGGGTTCTCATTTGAAGCAGTTAAGCTGAAGCTCTAAATGCAAGTAACGTCAGTCTAGTTGTGTTTTGGCAGCACGGAGGGCACTGATTTACTGGCTAAGACTCTATCTCTGCTAAACATCTCCCTATGCTTATCCTCCACAAGCTAAATAAATCCCACCCCTAAGGGGATGTGGATGACTTTACCTGATGTTCAAGAAATTGGACTAAAAAAGCAAGGCTCTAAGTTAAACATGTTAATTTAGTGCCATTAAAGAGGTCATGACATGGCACGAGGAAGATCCGTTTAGATCCGCTCTGATGGATAGATCCGTATAGCCCTGGTGATTCCAGGAAGAGTTGTCTGCAAGGGTACTGTTTAAAACCATAGTTACCTGACAAATATTTTAAGAAGTAGTAAAATCGCGAACCTGACTCTCCATTTTCTTCCACTCCAGATAGGGGTGATTCAGGTTATATTTTTATTTCTTATGAATATTTTAATTCCTTTTCCGTGTAAAGCACTTTTAATTACTACGGTGTATGAAGTGTGCTATATAAATAAACTTGCCTTGAATGCCAGTGGGCGGGGCCTATGGTGCGATGATGTATAACTATTCGTCGATGTCTTGCTCTGGAGGCAGGCATATGCAAATGTATTTGCCCGTGTGACATAACAGGTTACCCATTATAAAAACAAGCTGTTTTTGGAGCTTAATTAAATAAATGCTTTGTTTATAAAAAGGTTTATAATAATGTAATGAGTGTGAGCCTTGAGTTATCTTCATTCTCAGCAAACACTGATATATGTGATTAATTGCAATTAATTTGATTCAAATAAAGAGCCCTACTGAAAAATGAATTCATTGAAGAGACCAAAGTCTTTCACGGCCTCAGTCTCTCCTGAATAAATTATAGTTACTTACAGCAAAACTTCTTTTCCTCAAAAGGGAATTTAAAGAGACAAATCACAAGATAATCAGGCAGAGAATCACACTAGAGTCCTTGACTTCTCTATTAGGACTTTGACAATTATGTTCATTTTGTGATTATCAGTCAGATCAGTCTGCTTTTCTATCGAATGCTGGAGCCATTGGCAAAGACTCTTCGCCAACTAAAGCAACGGTCACAAAATGTTTGGGATATTCGTTATTCAATAAATGGTATCAAATGAGGTGCGATTAATCTGTCAAACCTTAATAAATTGAATGCTCTTGAATGCTTTTAGAAGTTATTTGACTCATAAATGAGAGCAGCTCCAGTGGAAGGCCGGATCTAAAGACTTCAGATGGCACACAACTCCCATGTTGGTGCACTGACACTGTATAGTGTTGAGCCTACAGTGAGCTGTAAAATGTGTGCATTCAATGCAGATTTAGCATGAGATGGGCATTAAGATGGGATTTTCAATTTGCTAACACTGATGCTAATATCTAGAAAAAAAGGGTATCTGATATAATACTGATCTACAGTTGCACCAAATAGTATTTGGACACTTATGTCAGAGATAAAATGCATGAATGCCATTGCATTGAAAAAAAAAAAAGAAAAATTCAAACCAAGTGGTATTTTAAAGAAAAATAGCACAAGCACACCCACTAAAATTCATCAATTTTAGTGGATTAAAAATAAATGGTTAAAAGTCATCACAAAAATGGCTGCCAATTAGATTTATGTTTATTATTTAATGCAATGACATTTTTGTCCAAATACTTTATGGACAATTCATTTTACACAATATTTACCTAAAAAATATTTGATAGATTTGGCGATAGCGATAGATTTGGGAAGGGGTAAAAGACTTCTGATAATTGTTAAAGCAGGCATGGTTATCATTCCAATAACCGGCCTGGTCTAATCTGTGGTTTATCAATACTTTCTTCTGTGTTTACAATGTTCAGTGAATTTAATTCAACTTAGAGACAAGTCCAAGGTCATGGAGGTAGACACCCCTACAGTCGTTTGAACAATAACAACACTGCAGAAATTCAGGAAATTCACCTGTCTTGTTTCATTTTCACTGCGTAAACAAGCTCCCATTACATCTGACACCAGACCTCTTCCGACCGGCTTTCAAAGGTACCAAAACATCAAGTCAAATGATCCAGAGCAAATGCAAGTGAGCTTTAGAGATAATCGAGCAAATATATAGTATTTGCTCCTTTCAACAGCTCCTTCTGAAAGCATTTTTATTTTTTCAGCCAACCACTGAACCACACATAAAGAATTGTGGGATATCATAGGCAGTGAAATACACATCTATATCGCTGTCAAAAACCAACCAGATGAAGGCATCTTAGTAGAAAGGAAAAACCCATATAAGTGTATATCTCTTTTAAAGACTTCTGCATATGGTAATGCAAATCCTACTGATGAAATGATTTATCTGAAAGTTAAATTACTGTTAAGGCAAGTCCCTTCACTCGACAGTCATCTTGCCCTGCTAACAAAAATATGTTCCAAAATGTTAATGTTCTCATTAAGTTATGAAAACATTATTTCTGAATGTTCACTGAATGTGCTTTAACTCATCAAAAAAAGTTAAGCAGTTTTCAACTTTTTTATGTTATACAAGATTCAGCTCATTTTTTTAAAGTCAGTTTAATGTAATTTAAGTTGAAATGACTTAAACATCCAAGTTGATTGTACTTAAGCATTCTGAAACAAGTAGTAATATAAAAAAATATATATTAGACGAACATCC
Source organism: Coreius guichenoti (assembly GCA_039654105.1). Taxonomy (NCBI): domain Eukaryota; kingdom Metazoa; phylum Chordata; class Actinopteri; order Cypriniformes; family Gobionidae; genus Coreius; species Coreius guichenoti. The sequence goes on along the minus strand of CM077172.1, from coordinate 8,545,122 downwards.
AACTAAAACTTTTCAGAAAAAAAATCGTTGGTTACACTTTATTTTAAGGTGTCCGTGTTACAGTGTAAATACATTCACTGTAAGTACTGAGTAATAATAATGAACTACATGTACTTACTATAGGGTTAGGGTTATGGTGTGGTTTAGGTTAGTTGCATGCAATTAAGCACAATTTATAATAATTACTCTAGTAACTACATGCAACATGTGTAACACACTGTAAAATAAAGTTACCAAAACATTCCATGAATGTGTAAATAATGTTTTGAGAACATTATTAATTAAAGACCAGATAACTTTGAACAAACGTTCTATTAACGTTACTGGAATTATGTTTCAATAACATGCTTTAAATCAGCAATAAAATCTGACAACAATGTTACAATTTGCAATTGTATTTCTCTATTGGCTCTTTTAACTGACAGACGAGAGTGTCGCATTTTCTCTCATCGATTACTCTCTAAGTGTCCATCTCATCCTACTTATAATGTCCCTGAAAATACACACTGCAAACAACCTTTCGGGATAAAACTTATATAAAGCTTATTTCCATTGATTTATTCTTATGAAATATCATGTCATCAAATTATAAACTGAAGGATTAATCTAGTAAATGAATGAGACAGTGTCACTGTGCCTTTGATTTATTTGACCAATTAATGCACAAACTCCTGACTATTTACACATGAAAGGTAAACTAATTAGACAGCGTATTAATAGGATAAGCAGGGTGAAATAGCAGTAACACAATAATTGTCATTTATCAAATTGCTTTTGCTCTCTACTCTTAAAAAAACATGTCTAATTTTCTTTTAGAAACAAGCCAGAGATGTCAGGGGAGGTGTTTGTGAGGTCAATGGTTTGAAAGCTGAATCTCCCGGGAGAGGGATACATAATATGTGCCTACGGGTAAATAAGGCAAGGTTATGACTGTATTCATATTTTTCATTAACTTCCTAAATGTTGCTGGCTTTGATGAGGAACTATGGGCCAAAGTTTTCCCCTGAAATCTGTGCTGACAGACACAAGATATCGTACTGCACATTCTCAAAACACAGATTATAGAGGACTGATTCTGGTATGCAAACCTTATCAGTGACGAGTGTGATACAGATTGCATCTAAGTCTCATAGGACAAATTAACGCAATCTAGATTCTTATGCATATAAAAAGCTCAAAGGATCTCAACATATACAGTGGGGAGAACAAGTATTTGGTACACTGCCGATTTTGCAGGTTTGCCCACTTACAAAACATGTAGAAGTCTGTAATTTTATCATAGGTACACTTAAACTGTGAGAGACAGAATCTAAAACAAAAATCCAGAAAATCACATTGTATGATTTTTAAGTCATTAATTTGCATTTTATTGCATGACATAAGTATTTGATACATCAGAAAAGCAGAACTTAATATTTGGTACAGAAACCTTTGTTTGCAATTACAGAGATCATACGTTTCCTGTAGTTCTTGACCAGGTTTGCACACACTGCAGCAGGGATTTTGGCCTACTCCTCCATACAGACCTTCTCCAGATCCTTCAGGTTTCGGGGCTGTCGCTGGGCAATACGGACTTTCAACTCCCTCCAAAGATTTTATATTGGGTTCAGGTCTGGAGACTGGCTAGGCCACTCCAGGACCTTGAGATGCTTCTTACGGAGCCACTCCTTAGTTGCCCTGGCTGTGTGTTTTGGGTCGTTGTCATGCTGGAAGACCCAGCCACGACCCATCTTCAATGCTTTTACTGAGGGAAGGAGGTTGTTGGCCTAGATCTCGCGATACATGGCCCCATCCATCCTCCCCTCAATACGGTGCAGTCGTCCTGTCCCCTTTGCAGAAAAGCATCCCCAAAGAATGATGTTTCCACCTCCATGCTTCACGGTTGGGATGGTGTTCTTGGGGTTGTACTCATCCTTCTTCTTCCTCCAAACACAGCGAGTGGAGTTTAGACCAAAAAGCTCTATTTTTGTCTCATCAGACCACATGACCTTCTCCCATTCCTCCTCTGGATCATCCAGATGGTCATTGGCAAACTTCAGACGGGCCTGGACATGCGCTGGCTTGAGCAGGGGGACCTTGCGTGCACTGCAGGATTTTAATCCATGACGGCGTAGTGTGTTACTAATGGTTTTCTTTGAGACTGTGGTCCCAGCTCTCTTCAGGTCATTGACCAGGTCCTGCCGTGTAGTTCTAGGCTGATCCCTCACCTTCCTCATGATCATTGATGCCCCACGAGGTGAGATCCTGCATGGTGCCCCAGACCGAGGGAGATTGACCGTCATCTTGAACTTCCATTTTCTAATAATTGCGCCAACAGTTGTTGCCTTCTCACCAAGCTGCTTGCCTTTTGTCCTGTAGCCCATCCCAGCCTTGTGCAGGTCTACAATTTTATCCCTGATGTCCTTACACAGCTCTCTGGTCTTGGCCATTGTGGAGAGGTTGGAGTCTGTTTGATTGAGTGTGTGGACAGGTGTCTTTTATACAGGTAACAAGTTCAAACAGGTGCAGTTAATACAGGTAATGAGTGGAGAACAGGAGGGCTTCTTAAAGAAAAACTAACAGGTCTGTGAGAGCCGGACTTCTTACTGGTTGGTAGGTGATCAAATACTTATGTCATGCAATAAAATGCAAATTAATTATTTAAAAATCATACAATGTGATTTTCAGGATTTTTGTTTTAGATTCCGTCTCTCACAGTTGAAGTGTACCTATGATAAAGATTACAGACCTCTACATGCTTTGTAAGTAGGAAAACCTGCAAAATCGGCAGTGTATCAAATACTTGTTCTCCCCACTGTATAATCACCCCTGGCAAAGACAGTGTTGATTTAAAAAGCAAAAGCTACAGAGGCCTATTAGATCGATTCACAGTGGTTTCAGGCCACAAGTGTGCATAATTTATGAGAGAAAAAATCTACTCTTCAGCTCATACATTCTGCACGGGTTGGCTTCAAGGTAAACTGAATGTTTGTATTCATCAACTGCATTCCACAGTTGCTATTTTAAATTTTTATATTAATACAATACAGTTAAAAGTTTGGGGTCTGTAAGATTTTTAATGCTTTTGAAAGCATTTAATGCATTTATTTGATCAAAAATACAGTAATATTGTGAAATATTAAAGTAAATAACCTTTATTTATTAGTATAATAATATAATATAGAAATTGTTTCTATTTTAAAATGTAAATTATTGCTGTGAGGGCAGCATCATTACTCCAGTCTTCAGTGTCACATGATCCTTCAGAAATCATTCTAACTTGCTAATTTGCTCAAGAAACATTTCTGATTATTATCAGTAATAACCATGATACATTTTTTCAGGATTCTTTGATAAAGAAAAAGTTCAAAAGAACATAATTTATTTGAGACAGAAATCATTTTTAACATTATAAATGTCTTTACTGTCACTTTTGACTATAGTTTAATGCATCCTCTTCGAATAAAAGCATTCATTTCTTTCAAAAAACAAAACAAAATCTTACTGACTCCAAACTCTTGACCCCAGAGTGTTATTTTGAATATAAGTTATGCTTTACCTGTAGTACATTTCAGAAAATATTGCTCTGCATATTTTTATACTAAGGTTACGTGTGCCCCTCTCAAGCAGACGGACAGCTGTTTTGTGTTACAAACAAATTTAATGCAGGTTTCATAATCAAAATCACTCATGATCTTCTGTATTCAAAGCCATACCATGCAGGCTGTACACTACAGAGTAAAATATTTGCTCTTTTAGGTGAACTGAGGCTACTAATCTCAAATGTGAGGAGTTGATTCAATTGACGTCCTCTGCTTTGTTATGAATTTATAATAGCTTGCAAGAGTAAGATGTCAGCTCTGAAAAATGTGCAGTGCTCCATTTTTTCCCCTTGACATTATGATAGTATCTGCAAAAATGCAATCTGATTCTGTTTAGTACTCTACTAATTTAGTCTTCAGTCTCTAAAATACCTCCCTTCACTCTTCCCAAAACACTCTTCTTGCATATTCACAAAGATAAGATTGAAAAAGTGCCATAAAAAGATAATACAGGTGAAGGAGATACAACAATTGATTGCCTATTCAAAATACAATATATAGACTATTTTATGATACTTTAATGGTAATTATGCATCCTTTTAAAAGTATGAAATCTCCAGTCCCAGTTTATTGTAACGGCTTGGAAAAAAGCAACATATTCTTCTTTAGAGTTTCTCAGAAGAATGAAAGTCATAGAACGACATGAGAGTGACATTTGTGGTGCACTAGACTTTTAACTAGCATAAGATTTCCTTGGTCGCCAAATTACCAAGTAGGCCAAAAAGCTTCACTAGCTAAGTTACCAGCACTAAATAAGCATAACCCATGTCTGGACCGATAAGGAAATTCAGCAGAGAAAGGAAACAAAAGAGATGAAGGTTGATTGAATCACGCTGGTTCATTTTGTCTGTTTGGTCCTCATAGTAAACGTTAGTTCATCAAATGTGATGGACTGCAGATGTCATGTAAAACTGCACAATGGGATGTTACTCATTGCAAACAAATGGCAGGAAAAGACTCATCTAGAGCCATGCCTGCAAATTTCAAAAATCTGCAATTCCCATGCAGGCCTCCCAGCAGGCTGTTATTGTAGTTAGCAAGGAGAGGAACCTCAAGGGGAATATCAGAGGTACAAAACATACCATGAAACCCCCAAGAGATAACAAGAGTCACACACAAAAATATATCTCAGGATAGTTGAAAAGCCAAGAACTCAGAAAGTCCCTCATACAATCGTTGCAAACTCTGTTCCAAAACATATTGAGCTGCTACGTAGTAGCATACATATGTTGTTATTGTTAACAAAAACTATTAAAGATAATTTTCTGTAAAGTTGAAATAAAATTGTACGTTGTTAATTAAAAAAAAAAAAGTTTAAAAACTGCTAAAACTAAAATTAAAATAAATTAAAGCTAAATATAAAAAAAGCAAAGTAAAACTCCTAAAAATGACAAAAGCACATAAAATACTAAAATTAAAAATTACAACTGAAAATACAAAAGCTAATTCAAAATATTAATAAATACTATAGGCATCATAGGGCACACTTCTGACAACAAGTTAAGGCAACTTTTGGCCAAATTCTAAAGGCATCATCAAATGTAGAAGGCAGTCCATAATGCACTGCAAAAATTCTCAGTAAAAATTCTATTCAAGATGGTGGACAAAGCGGGAAAAATGTAATATAAATTCAAAATTTTCAAAGTAATGCACAAATACTATGTATTTTTATGCATATTAGAGTACCAAATCAACATGTTAGCACCAAACTGTACTGAAATCCAGTGGTGGATGAAGTGCACAAATCAAGTACAGTAAAAGTACAGATACCCCAATAAAATATTACTCCAATAAAAGTTAAGTACTCTTAAACATTTTACAATTTTGCTTGAGTAAAAGTACAAAAATATGTAATGTACTTAAGTGTTAAAAGTAAAGAGTACTGATTGATGAATGTTTATTTAATTTGCAATTTTAGTTATGGCCTAAATATGATTTTCATTTACAATAATAAATCCTAAAATTTGGCATTAGTAACGTACTTTTCATACCATCAGTCGCGCGCACACTCAAGCTCAGAGGATCTCCCGGTTACACTTTATGTTACAGTGTAATTATACATTTAAGTACTGAGTAATATTAATTAACTACATGTACTTAATATAGGGTTAGGTTAGGATTAGGGTTTGGTTGAGGGTTAGTTGCATGTAATTATGCATAATTTACTGTTATTACTATGGTAAGTACATGTAACATATGTAACAAGGACACTGTAAAATAAAGTGTTACTGAGCTCCCGTTCTTGGCTCGTTTGGAGTCAGACTTGTGAATTCAGTGAATTGTTAACAGGAGACTCACTCTGACTGGATAATTTGAATCAGTGAGTTGACTCAAGAACAGATGCAATCCAATTCACAAATGAATCATCCAGTGTGTTTTGCGACACTGCTATCACGTCTCTGAGAGGGTGATGATTTCTTCAGTTCAAAATAACGAGGAACGACAAGTTTTGATGAAATGTAGTGGAGTAAAATGTACAATATTATGCTTTGGAATGTAGTTAAGTAAAAGTAAAAGTTTCCCAAAATAAAAATACTCTGATAAAAATACTTTGTTACTGTACACCACTGATGAAATCAATTAAGCTTCATGTGAGAACTGCTATTTGAATGACGCGTATAGTTGCTGTCTGTGTAGAGTGTTCCAAATCAGTCACTTATGAGGTCCCATATCAGTATGCTGAGTACTATGTACACAGGTAGCTTGCTAGGATTGGAACAAAGCCAGTATCTCCTAATCCTCAAGAACGCAAAAAATTAAACCCGCTTTGAGACTGCTGAACTGATGTGCCTGACAAAAGCACGCAAAAGAACCTGTTGCACATCTGCTTCCATTTTACATGCAAAAAAGCGATTAGCAACCTGCTTGAAATAACGGAGCAAAGCAATGAACCACAGCTTAATGTTCTGCCTCTAATGACTGTGTAACCACATTAGACGGGGGCATTTAGCAAAGGGTATTTTGCTCCCATTCCTTTGAAACGCACTGTGGCTGATAACAGAGCAAAAGCAGATAAGGTTGAAAGTGCCCCTGAGAATCAAAGTCACACTTTAGATGCACTCACAGGTTTGCTCAAAAGAACTATTTTGTTTATGTTTCGACTTAGTCTCAGATGTTTCTCCTGTGTTTAAGAGAAATAAAGCTAAATGGGACAATTGTTGTTGTACAGCAAGCGTATAATGCTATAAAATTCAAATAAATTAGACTTGGATGAAATTTGATGAGAAATATTTGAGTCCATACTGAGTTATCTGATTTTTGATTGAATCTAAGCACGTTGCTGACACTGAACCCTTTCGAAACTCAAGAAGAGACACATTTCTCAGGAGAAACATTTAAAAAGACTGACTTTTCTCAATTTGTTCTCCATTTTATCTCATAGCTCTCTAGAAACAGCTAGACATACTAAAGCACCACAGATGCCAACTTTAGTTACAAGTACACAACACAAACTTTGCAACTTCAAGAGTTTCCTAACAAACTCAATCACAAAAGATGAAAATTTAACTGGAGCGACCGGGAAGCCACAACTGAATCCCTCACACAGTGTCTTACCTGAAGATGGGTCCATGGAGAAGCTTTCTTTTGATGGTCACATACTCATCCATTTAAGAGCACGAGTCCAGGGAGTGTGTGAGCAGAGGCTTCAGTCAGACTGTCCCCAGCTGCTCCTTACATTGCTGTGTGCACTCTGCCCGATCCAGCCTCCCTCTCTTCTTTCTTTCTCACTGACGGCCCAATGCAAAAGGCCATGGAGGCCACATCACAGAAAACGCTCAGGCAAACACCAAACGTTAAACTTGGAGAGAGCCAGGCGCCCTGCACCAGAGTTGAACTCTTCACGGTGGCTTTTATCTCTCTGTCCCTCATGCAAAAACGCTTCCTAAACGCCTGCCTCCTCTCCCTTACAGCCACTCTTCCCTTCCAGAAAAGCTGTCGAGCACGCAAATTAACATTGGCGGACAGGGTCTGGTCAAAAAGGGGGCTGGACCCATGTCAGGAAACAGTAATTATATCACAATCTGGCTTGTTTTTAGTGTGATGTGTGGACAAAGTTATGCGATGCAGAGCGAGGTGTGCGTTTTAAAATGACCGTGTCATGTGGAATCTGATTTTCCTTCATCTTTTGCAAATAAACTATACATTTTAAACTCAAAACAACTTCTTAAGATGAGAAAATGGCTTATTCTGAGCTTCTACAACTTTCTGATGACTTTCTGTTGACACCTCAACAACGGTGATTTGTATTGAGAAATGTTATCTCCGTGTGGAAAGACAAACTGATTTGAAGCTTGTTGCATCACGGACTGGTTAGGACACAGTCAGGGTCAGGGAGAGAGTGGAAAATTGTCATGGAAAACTAAATACTGACTGTTTTTGGCACTGCAAAAACTTTGCTAACATTATAAGTGGACCTCAGGGAGAACATAAAATGATAAGAAGAGAAGAAAGATATGACCTCTTCAGGGGAGGCTCTCATACTTTAATCAAAAGAAACTTGGCTCTTTATAGCTGGAGCGGGGCAGAGAAACGCCCAGTGATGACTCTAATATGATAATATGATATTTAAGAGAGAGGATGTCAATCTCAGAGATGGAACGGACACAGATGGAGACACATCAAAAAGAGAAAAAAAGAAACATCTGGTAACTACAGTGCATTCTCTGGATCATTAAAACCATTTTTAAAAAGAACACGTAAATTTCATGGCCTGTCAACTGTTCAAAATATGTAGTACTAGATAAAGGTTACTTATAAATGCAACTTAAGGCACAACTTTATAAAATATCTATTTTATTGTAAGATTTACTAGCTAGAGAAGTGCTTATCGCTTAAAAATAAAGGTTCTTTATTGGCATTGATGGTTCCGTGAAGAACCTTCAACATTCACAGAATCTTTCCATTGCACAAAAGGTTCTTTACAGTGGAAAAAGGTTCTTTGGATTATTAAAATGTTCTTCACACTAATACAATTTTTTTTTAGAAAACTGTTCTTTCAAAAATGTTTCATTGACACATTTTTGTGAACCCAAAATGGTTCTTCTATGGCATTGCTGCAAAGAAAACCCTTTTGGAACCTTTATTTTTAGCTCCAGAGACTAAAAAAATAAACCTGTTGTAAGACCCCATGAAATTCAGTTTTATGATCTTCCTACTGACACAGGAAATGCGGGATAGGACATTTGGAAGGGCTTGTGTCTCATTTTTAAACAGCCAAAAGGCTTTAGTTTCATTATGTTACATCTAAAAAATGATTCTCAAAGTGAAAACACATGGACTAAAAGCCACAAAACTCAAGTTTTGATCTTGTAGGGTCTTGAAAGGTTTGGGTAAAACAGCCTATTTCCTCTTTTGGTCAGAAAGGTACACGCCATGTGCAGTTCTAAAAAAAAAAAAAAAAAAAAAGTTTACGACATAAACCAAAATCCCTATGGAAAGAAAGTACAACGCTGCAAACCCAGAGTGCATCGTTCGGGGGACATTGCAGACTTTTAATTTTGGAAAACTGATCATTAAGATAATAAATATTCAGACATAACATGCATTGGTAATACATGACAAACTCAACGGCAAACTCAGTCAACCAAAAACGGCCTATAAACTCCTGCAGTAGAGAGAAGGACTGAAGTGTCCTAATAAGGAATTGGACACAATGAAGGCAAAAATATACAGACTAGGACAAGGAGAAATACTAGTCCAAATAACTATATCCTGTCAAATTATTATAATTAAAACGAAATAATTAAATAAAAATATACTGTCAGCATACACTAATAAAAATACGTAGCACTGGGCTAAAAGTGGTAAAACGCCATATAGATTAATGTAATGTGCACTCAAATGTAGGAAATTCCACATAAAGTCAGCATTACTCACACGTAAACACATCCCAGTTCTTTCAGGTAATCCAGAAACGATCCAGGCTCTTTGATCGGATACAGATGGAGCATAAAGTGTATGTAAAATTTTCAAAGAAAACTAATATGGGAATAAATCTGACATCAGAGCCTGAGTAATGTTTGAGTTTCTCTTAACTGGCCCATCAAATAAAATACAAACAATCCAAACTGTTTACTCATCTATCATGAGGCTCAGAAAGACAGAACAGCTTATCTGTTATTTTAATAACTGCATAAGGCTCAATGATAAATTGAAAAAGACCTGAAAATTTAAAAGGAGAAAGCATTTTTCTACTTCTAAATGTATGCGTCAAATTTTTAGAAATGCACATTTTGTATTTGTGTTGGCTTCACACACTTGAAGCCAAAAATGTTTAAAAATTCCTTTTTTTTTTAAGGTAAAATTAATGATTTTTGATTTTTTTACAAATACTTTCTTGGAGCCATTTGACATATGAGAACCTAAACTAACAATGTCATAAATAGATCAAAATATCCAATAAGTTGATATATATAAAAAATTACTACCTTGTCACACAGTCATGAGGGCCTATGTGATATCATTTCCTGGTTTTCTTGTCATATGACAACAAAATGGCTTCCTTGCATGTTGCTTTTACTCCACTAGTCCCTGCTGGTAGATGCTGTAACCACCATCTGCTTCTGAAAAGAAGCTTGATTCACGACCATTAAAAGTTGCATTCTGATGGAATAATCTTCTTGCAAGAAACGTATAAAGTGCCAATATATCATTATATTAGATGTTTTACCAGTGCCTAATTCTTTTTTGGCGAAATGGACCTTTCCACATCGGCTGCCTTTGACGTCACAACTCAGCATAATCATTGAAAGCTGTGGGACTGTGTGTGTTGTTGTGGTCCCATCAGCCAATCAACGCTGTCATTTGCATGCAGTTCGACAGTGACGCGATTGGCAACTGAGATGAATGGGAATGCTAACAGATATAACTCTCTCCAGGTATTGTACACCTCCTTGGTTATACTACATGACTTTAAGGGTTAGTTCACACAAAAATTAAAATTATCCCATAATTTACTCACCCTCAAGCCATCCTAGGTGTATGAGTTTCTTCTTTCAGCCAAACACAATCAGAGTTATATTAAAAAATATCCAGGCTCTTCCAAGCTTTATAATAGGAGTGAATGGTACTTTGTCACTGGCTTCCGGTAACGGCCATACGCAAGCAAAGTCCCTTTAAGACAAGTAATTTCACTCGGCGGCCATCTTTGAAATGCCTCTCGGGCATGCAAGTGCAACTCCTATCTTTTTGAATGGGAAAACATCCAATTCTCCAAAACTATTCACTGTAAATTTCATATTTGAAATCACCAATGAAATCTGATAAAAACTGTCTCATAAATTGTGTTTCTAAACGCTCGAATCATGACAAAAAAATGCATTTTTCAGCCTGGACAAAGCTAATGCGCATGCACAGACCTAAGCGCTGCCTGTTTCTATAGCAACCTGAGTTTCTAACGGCAGCTGCAGTGACGTGATGACTTTACTAATCAACGATTGGCTCTTTCATGTAGAAGGCGGGGCTTATTCGCCATATTGGGCATTGCACTTTCTCCCATTCACAAGTAATCGGAGTGCACCGTCTTACTATATATAAAGTCTTTAATGCAAGTCTAGTTCCGGCAGAAGAGTGACCTCTGACCCGACACATGACGTATTGACGAACACGGAAACACAGAGGATAGAGTAAAACAAAACACCGGTCATGAATTAGAATTTTATTTTTTAAATATAAGTACATAAATATAAAAAATATTTTTTTTAACTTTTAATGAATATGTTTTAGGATGTACAATACCATATTGGTGAATATTAGTTTTTTTTTTTTTATCAGTATTAGTCAATATTGGATTCATATTGGCCAATGTTATATTTAATTGTGCATGCTCATTTACCTAATTTTTACATTTAGATTACCTTTGCCATCATCTAACGCTTATTTAAAGTTAATCTTTAAAAACACAAATTTAATAACACTGTTAAATGTATACTTCAGCAAATCAGCAATGTTGTGAAGCCTCAATTCACTTAAAAAATGATTCTAGTTTTTACTGTTTTATTTGCGATTTATTTAGACAAAACAGTGTTGGAATGTAACATCAGCCATTTATTGAGTAAAGGCAATAACATTAAAATATTTATTGGCTTTTCTGTATCTGCCAGAACTATCATATTGGTGCATCTCAACATGTTCATATAAGAAGTGTATTCAAATAAATGTCTATATGAAATGTCTATATCATTTTTAACATCTTTAAGTAACATCTGCTGTAGTTTATAGTTCATTTGCAAATAGCATACGAAAACACTGCTTCCTTCTTCCTTCAACCAAGTCTTATATATACTTACTGCATGCTAGTTTTTGAAACAGTACAAGATACCATATGCAGCCAAAAACATTTGAGATTGCGCTATAGAAGCCTTATCCTACCACAATCCTTGATGGGTTTTTTTTAAGCCAATGGAAACGTGGAGATGGACTCACCACAATGTGGAAAATACTATCTCAGCCAAATATAAAATGTCATACAGACATGACTGAACATATCCATATGGTATAATACAGCAGAAAGTAGCCAATAAAGAGATCAAAGATGGAGGATAAGTCTAACACCCAATAAAAGCCTCCAGCCACAGTATCTATAGCAACAGACTTCACAATCCAGGACACAGCAGATATTCAAAAGGACAATGCAGACTTAAAGGATTATCACTGGACTTCCTTAGAGGCGATGGTAAAAGCACAAATGGACAGATTGCCGTGTCTGTTGGGTACCACACCAAAGAAGGCACATGACCCTAATATTAAGTTTAATGTATGTTTTCTTCTTCCTGGCCTCCTTTCTTCAATGGTCTCCTCATGACACAAAGGTCAAAAGTCACCACCATCCTGCATCAAAGACTTGAGAGTGTCGTGATAAAACTATCTGTCATTTCACACATATTACAGAATATCCACAGAACTGTTAGTAGGATCTGATTTCGCAAATAGTTTGTTTCTGAATATAAAAATGTTTACACAATGTAACGTACATTGCTCTGGCACTAGTTTTGGATGAAGAGATTTGCTTCTTGTTGTCAGTTGCTATCGTTGTACAAGCAGAATGTGACGGTTGGTCGGTGTGGTATTTGTCCCACCCCTTCTCCACTGTGATTGGATGGCTGGGTAAAAAGTGACTGTGATGAGTGCTTCGTTTTACCCAAAGTTGAACATTTTTCAGGACAGTTCACACAAAACGCATCTTTGCGTCTAAAAATGTGAGACAATGGTCTCGAGACACACTTTTGAAACGTGATGCAATAACGGAAATAACAGAAATAGTCAAACAGCAGAATAGATAGCTACATGGGGAAAAAAAAGAAAATAATCACACTGGCTATGGCATTTGACCTTGATTAAAACTGTGTCACTGCTCAGAGAACGACAGGACAGAGATCTATTTGGGTTCACCCCCATCCTCTGACGCAGACATAAATACGGGGAATACCATTGGCTTGTTCCAAGAGCTAAAGCTAGTTGCCATCAGAGCCGTTGAAATACTGTTGAACGTTTTTCAAAGGCTCTGGTTGCAGTCAATAAAACAGTTGCCATGCCAACTTGCTACTGTAAACAAAAGCTGGCAACGCTTGCCCCGCCTCCGGGGTCTTCTTATTGGTCAACTGTTTTGGAACTGACATTGAGGAGCGTGTAAAAGTTGAATTCTTTTAACTTGCCATGGCGTCTTAAAAACGTGGCGCTCATATGCGAGACGCTGCAAAAGACGCGAGACGCAAGTGCAACGATCATACATAACCGTCTAGCACATGTTTACAAAGAAAAACAATAGAAAAGTAGCGCATTGGAATGGAAAGGTGCGTTCTGTGTGAACAGGCCCTTTATCTCTCAGCGCCTCGTCATGCTGTTGCCCTTTTAAAAACCACAGCGCTCCCATTAAAAACTATTGGATAAATAGTCTTGGGAAGCTAGCCTTGGGAAAAAATGCTTTGGTGGATACAAGACCTTAGGCTGTGTCTGAAATCGCCCCCTATACCCTTAAATATGGCACTATTTGAGGGGACAGCCATTTTTAGTGGTGTCTGAAACCATAGTGGATGTTATCAAGTGCACCCATTCAATCCCACAATGCGCCGAAATAACGAGCGTACAACCGATGTACGTTCAACGGCTAGAGAATACTCATAATGCACTGTGGGAGTCGCATATCAAATGAATTCCTGCGTCTCACCAGAAGATGGTGTGCGCAGCTGAATCATCCCATCCATCCATTCATTCATTTTAAAAACCGCTGGTCCAATGTGGATACAGTGTAATACAGTTGTAAGAAAAAGTATGTGAACCGCTTGCAGAATCTGTGAAAATGTGAATAATTTTAACAAAATAAAAGCGATCATACAAAATGCATTATTTTTGATTTAGTACTGTCCTGAATAAGATATTTTGCATAATAAATGTTTGCATATAGTCCACAAGACAAAAAAATAGCTGAATTTATTAAAAGGACCCCGTTCAAAAGTTTATGAACCATTGATTCTTAATGCTGTGTGTTGTTACCTGGATGATCCACGGCTGTTTTTTTGTTTTGTGATGGTTGTTCATGAGTCCACTGTTTGTCCTGAGCAGTTAAACTGTCCAATGTTCTTCAGAAAAATCCTCCAGGCCCTGCAAATTTTTCAGTTTTCCAGCATCTTTTGCATATTTGAACCCTCTCCAGCAGTGACTGTATGATTTTGATATCCATCTTTTCACACTGAGGGACTCAAACACAACTTTTAAAAAAGGTTCAAACATTCACTGATGCTCCAGAAGGAAACACGATGCATTAAGAGCTGGGGGGTGAAAACTTTTGAACAGGATGAAGATGTCCAATTTTTTCTTATTTTGTTTAGATATAAATGTTTTTCATTTAGTACTGCCCTTCAGAAGCAACAGAAGATACTTAAATGTTTCCGGAAGACAAATTAAGTAAAATTTACCTTGATCTTCAAAAATCAATAAGTTTTCACCCCCCGGCTCTTAATGCATCGTGTTTCCTTCTGGAGCATCAGTGAATGTTTGAACCTTTTTTAATAGTTGTGTTTGAGTCCCTCAATTGTCCTCAGTGTGAAAAGATGGATCTCAAAATCATACAGTCACTGCTGGAGAGGGTTCAAATATGCAAAAAATGCTGGAAAACTGAAGAATTTGCAGGATCTGGAAGATTTTTCTGATGAACATTGGACAGTTTAACTGCTCAGGACAAACATTGGACTCATGAACAACCATCACAAAACAAAAAAACAGCCGTGAATCATCCAGGTAACGACACACATTATTGAGAATCAATGGTTCATAAACTTTTGAACAGGGCATTTTAGTAAATTCAGCTATTTTTTTGTCTTGTGGACTATATGTAAACATTTTTTATGTAAAATATCTTATTCAGGACAGTACTAAAAAAATGACATGCATTTTGTATGATCTCTCTTATTTAGTTAAAATTATTCACATTTTCACAGATTCTGCAAGCGGTTCACATACTTTTTCTTGCAACTGTATCATACAGGTATAAATTCCTTTTATACCTAATTTAATTTATTATTAAATTGTTTAATTAAGGTTTATAAATGCTAGTTTCCATGGCATGGGAGTTCAAGATAAATCTTTTTATTACTACTGGAGCAGCCAGTTTGCTAAGTTTGATGATTAATAAACAGCAAGCACAAACTATGCAAAGCGCTGCACTCAGTGTCCGAATTCACTCACTCGTTTTCATTCAGTACTTCAAGTTTACTATATTAGACTATATTAGTGGAGTAATGTAGGGAATAGTGAATGAGGGTATAGGGGGCGATTTCGAACACAGCATTAGTGTTGATTTCTATTACCCCGTACGTAATTTATTTCTGTGTTTTATGTTTACTATCCACCAGAACTCAATGTCATAGAAGTAAACCTACATTCCTTTAAGTCTTCAAATTTATATTTCTGTCTTGTAAGGTGTTTATGTCTTGTAAGTCTTGTGGAATGCTTTCAACCTTTTGTATCTAGATTAACTCCAGGTAGAAGGCTGAACAAATGCACTGCACCACAAGTTGAGCTTTTGGTCTCTATGGCAACAAACTGCTGCTGCTTTCTCCGCATTCCAGTCCTGAAGTGCCTCCATCACCTCATGACTAACAACATTTGTTCCACAAAACAAATGCACTCTTTATTGAATAATATGTTGCCGCTGCATCTTAAAATAGCTTAAATAGGTGTCAGTAATCTCACTTTCAGAGACAGACGTAGTACGAGAGCTCTCAGTTTTGTTACATTGACGTGTTGATAACTCCTTTTCTCCTAACATTTCTTACACTTATTTCACACACACAAAAAAAGCACAATAGCTTGTCACTTGGGAAGTGCCCTTAAAAGGACATCTTTGTACCTTATTTACCCCCAGAAGATTCATACCTTACGTCTACAATATTTGGTGAGAAATGTTTGAGTTCATATCTCTGATCTCTGACTTTTGATTGCACAAGGCATCTATGCAGATCTGAGCACATGCAGAAAATGAATATGGATAGTATATCTACGATGATTTGGTTTAAAAATGATGAAAAATGCTTGAGTTCATACTGAGATCTCTGACTTTTGATTGACTTTTGATCAAATCTGAGCATAGTTTGAAAAATTATATGGCTATTACATCTCAGATAATTTGGTTTTGAAAGAATTTGGTGAGAAATGTTTGCGTTCATATTGAGATCTCTAACTTTTGATTGCATAATCTGAGCATAGTTTGAAAATAACTGTTTTTATGGATATTACGGTATAACAGAGTTGTAAAGAGTACCTGAAAACCATACTTGAGTAAAGGTACAGATACCTTACAGCGAAAATGACTCCATTACAAGTTACAAGTCACCAATCTGATTTTAACAGTACTTCAGTATTTTAGTCGCACTGAATGTAGGCTCAAAGATGCAGTAGTCCTAAAAACACCTAAGAAACATGCCAGTGAAAAACAAGAAACATTTGATTTGGAGAGTTTATTTTCTAAAATCAAAATAAAACTGAACATCTCAAAATTGCAATAAATCAAGGTCGACACAACAGCCTTAAACATGTACAAACTCTCAAGTCTCAGTTATGCTCAAAAAGGGCATAACTAAACCAATATCATTCAAAAAGGTCTCTTCAATATTATGGATAAATAAAATAATGTTAATCAAAATTGTTTTTTGCCTTTTAGTATGAATATGTTAGCCTTACTGTTATCTATAAGCTAGTGTGCTCCAAAACAATGACAAAACTCGCATTCAAAACTTACAGTCTTTCACTTCCGCCAATATGGATCTATGATTTTGATGACATCGCTCTGCACTACAGCTTCTCATAAGATTTTCTGTCCAATCAAATGCTCTCTAGAATGTGAAGCGTTCCGCCCCCTACATTAGGGGCTTTTTCACCGGAGGGAGCTTTTCATAGTTCCTAGAACTATTGGCGAAGTGCCCGGATTTTGGCGTGTTCGCACCGCAGGAACTGGGAACGATTTTAGTTCTAGGAACTCCTTTTGGGGGAACTAAATTAGCTCCTACTTCACAGTAGGGTCTAAACCAGCACAATAGGAACTACCAGTGACGTAAGTGTACGCTGATTGGCCGACCGCACACAAAACACCAGCACCCGCCATTTTGAAAAAAGCCGTCTACACACACAGATTATAGCCTTTATATTTACCGCAGAAACTAAGGGTGCGTCTCAATCAGTTCCCTAGCTCCCGAGCTTGTGAATCAGTATATTGTGTACATGAATTTGGGCACTGGTAAGGACAGTAAAGGACGCTGGCTCACTACACATTGGGACACTGATGACTCTATTTCCGGCGACGTGACAACGTCCTCATTGTACAACATCATGGTATTTATGAACAACAGCAGAGCTGATATCTTTCTGACATTACTTGTAATGTTATTTAAAGTACATTATGATAAATACTTTGCTTGTTACATATACATGCAACATTTCAGCCTTAAATAAATTATTAATGATAGCTAGATTGTGTTCATTACCTGTCTAACGATGTATGTTTATGCTGAAATATAATAAAATAATGGTTTCTATTTTTAAAAACACATATCGCGTGTCATTATCGGTCGTTATGTGTAGTGAGTTGGTTCACGTGATTTAAGTTTCGCACTTCAGAACTTCCGTTAAGGGAGCATAGTGAGCATCGATGCACCCTGTGTTTTGCGGTGCATTGTGGGACATTTTAGGGAGCGAACGTTTCAGTGCACTGGAAGGATTCTGCAATTGAGGCAGCCCTTAAAATGGCCGACTCCCTGATCAGTGCCCTGACTACTGAACTAGGGAGCTGATTGAGACACACCCTAGCTCTACGAATAGTAGGTGCGTTTACATGGAGCACTGTAATCGGTTTAAAAATCCAATCCGAATGAAAATGCTCCATATAAACACCTCAATCGGAATAAAAATGCCCAAACCGAATGAAATTGTAATCGGTTTGAGATAGGTGGGATAAACCTTTTCATGAACCGATCAAACGAAAAATTCCACCATGTAAACGACCTTACCCGATTACTTTTGAGTGTACGTCCTTGTGTGACGCGATATACAGCGCGCGCCTCCACAACTGAAGAGTGCACGCCGCGCTCACACCAGGCTATAATGTTGACAAGAGAGGAAAGTTAATTTTTCTGAGGTGTTAAACTTTTTATTTCATAACAAGTTATGAAGATAATGTTGGAATAATGACACAGACATAGCCTGACTACACCATCTCATCTTGACAGCGTTTGTCCCAGGCACTTTTTACTTCAACTGCGCCTTTTCTGAGATGATTCTTACACTTTACAACAAATAAATAGCTTTTATAAAACCGTATAAGTCCTGATGACCATTGAGAGTTGCTATGGCAACCGGGAACACATTCCAGCTGCTGGAGAGGACAGCGTCGACATTTCTGATGCGGCAGATAAACTGTGTGCGCATGTCACAAATTGATTCCGATTGAAAGCGTCAGCACATGTAAACACCAGATCGGTTTAGATAACGTCTCATGTAAACAGTCCACTGAATCTTTCAATCGGAATGATTTTAATCGGAATGACAAAAAAGTGTGCATGTAAACATGACTAGTGATAGATGGGCCTCTCAACCTTTATGCTAAAGAGAAAATCCAACGCAACTTTGAGGGGACCAAGGGAAACATGATTATGTGGTCCTGCTCAGCTAGCGACATCAACCACACGGCAAATGCTAATACTTTTTCATATAAATGGTGAATAGCACATAGTGCACTATATAGGGGATAGGGCACGATTCAGACAGTGTAAATATGCTTTCCATTGGGGCGAATGTATTCTGGTTTCACATTAGTGTCACGCAAACCGCCACAATGCGCAAACAGTCTGATCTGTGAGTGGATCATATGCGCGAGTCGGTGCAGACCAGAAAACGTATCGGACCCATTTGAATTCTGCACAGAATGCTATATTTTAAAGTGATATGGAGGAGATCAGGAGGAGAAACGGTTATAGAGATTAGGAGGAAACTGCGGCTTTACTGAGCTCAATGATATAAAGGGGAGGAGCTGTTCAATATGCCCCGCCCTGCCTTCCTGTTTCAGTGGAAATTACATCACTGAATAATGCTGCGCGTTTCAAGGCACTTCAGTGGGTCTTTAAGTAAAATGAAATAGTCAAAGCCTACTTGCACTGGACATGCTGGTTTTGACCTCATCACCAGCTGCAGTCATGTCTTCATCTCATATATGAAACACCTGAAATTCACAACTACCTGCTAATGACCTCACATTCATGTATAAGTTGACAAGTTTGGGTGGGTAAGGGCAAAATGCACAAGATATAGTACCTTCAATGCCCTGTAGATGGCGATATCACTTCTTTTGTAGCAGAAATAAATTACTGCAGAAAAAGTTAGGTGTTATGCAAAATGTAATTGCATTACTCATCACAAATGTATTGGGAGTAAAGTGTACATAATACTTATTCAAAAATGTAGGGGTGAGCGGGCACAACCTAACGCGGGGTTAGTGACGAAATTTAGTGTATTTACTCGTTGCCATATCAACACTATATACAGAAAAAATTGCACCAAAATTAACAAATCTTTGGAAGATATCACCTACATATTTCCTACTTAAGTAAATGTTTTATCTCTTTTTTTGTGTTTATTTAAAATTAGACAAATCTGATATTATTTTAATCTTATATCTGTTATTTAACAGTTGAGATAGTTATTTAATGCTGATCTAACCAGCAGAAGACACGAGCCCGGTTTAAATCCCAGTTGCGCAGGTGGGGCATGTTGTCACACTGCGTTACAATGAGCCCCTATTAGAATTATGCTATTCTATTCTATACTTTTATGAATTCTATTGAGAAACCATGAGAAAAAGGTGAATAAAGACTGAGAGTCAATGTTCAGAAGTTATTAATTATGATTTTTTGAACTATGATGCATAGCTGTGTTTTGCGGTGTGTTTGTTGTCATGCTCAAAAATGTGTTTATTTTTATTTGAAAAAGTTAATAATTGTATTTTATTGATAAAATATTTTAGTTTGTCTTGTATATTTTTTCTATTAGATCAGATAACATTTTAAGCTGTCATATGGTCATGTTACAACATGCCCCTCACATGTTACAATGAACCCCACCTATGGGGCATGTTGTCACATTTCACTTCCAGTTGCTAATATCTTTGACACTCAATCTTTGACACCCAAAAAGATACTTAAGTAGAGTAACTAAATACTTTAACTCAAATACTTTACACCACTAATTATATCTCAGATTTTTGTTTTTAAAAGATTTTGATGAGAAATGCCTGAGTTCATATTGAGAGCTCTGGCTTTTGATCGCACAAGGCATCTTTGCAAATCTGAGCATAGTTTGAAAACAGAGAATTAATATGGATATTATATCTCAGATAATTTGCTTCTGAAAGGCATCTTTGCAAATCTGAGCAGAGTTTGAGGCATTATTGAACTCTACAGGAGAACAATGAGATTGCTATAGGTCTTTTTTTTTCAGGAGAAAAAGCAGGAGACTCTCCATTTGATTGCCATGCTGACTAGGAGAAACAATTGAGATGTTAAACCAGTCTCATTTGTGATTTATTTTCTATGGGAGATTTCTCTCTGCACTGCTTCATGTGTCATAATGTGTCATAATCACAGAAGCTTGAGACCTCCCACACAAAAATGAAGTGTGACTACACTTTCCTGTGGCTACAGAAAAACCTGTACGTGAGATCAATCATTGCAACAAATCTCAATGGTCTTCGCTCTCCAAAGCCATACGGCCCGGCCATGATTTCTGTAAGTGACCTGAATGGAAACAATGTTGTGCTGTGCAAATAAATGGCAGAATTGTTCTAGTGGGGCAGTGGAACACAAAGTGGGAGTCTGAGATAGCAAGACGTAGGATTAATTAGCATACGCAGGCTAACGTGCTGATAATTAGCTTGTCTGTAGCGCATTCTGTTAAGACTGAGCCCCGACTGAAAGACCTTGGGGAGCATGAGTCATTCCCCGCAGGAGGCTGAGGAAAACATCACTCAGGACCCTTTTACATCGCTCGTGCCATTATGAGGCTAAAGAGTATGTTGCTAGTGGTAACAGCTCTTTTGATTAAATTCCTTATGATGATATTATGAGAACTGATTTGACATTTAAAGTATGCATGGAAATTGTATTAAAATAATTTCTGCAATTCAAAGTGACACTAAAGACGATGTGAAGGCTGTTCAGGTTGTGTTTTTCTGTGCTAATGGGCTTGATTGCTTTTGACTGAACATTTGATTGAGAGGAAATAATCTTATATCAAAAAGATCAAAATTAAAAAATGTAGCTGTTGATTCTTGAATTTGAAAACACACAAAACATAATTTAAGCACACCTTTTATCTTAATAGACTCTGAAAAGCGGCATTACTTCTCACAGGAATAAAAATCACACCTCAGATCTCTTTAATGTCTCAGTTGTTTGTCCTAGACAGCAAAATTACAGCAAATGGAGACCTTTAGGGCCTGTTTACACCTCACTTCATGCGTTTTCTCTGATCGGATAGTTAACGCAAGTGTAAACGCATCTGGTTGTTGAAACCTTGGATCGTGAAATTAGCTGATGATAAATAAAATGCAGCTCATATCTGTTACTTTCGCTGACGTGAACTCCTTTAAATTTGCATATAGCGCGGGAATTGAAGATCAGATTTAAATTCATTTTGCAGAAATTTTATGTGGCCAGGTGTAAATGGAACCATTTTAACTAATCAGATATCTATCAAATGCATGAAATGGCCAGGTGTAAACAGGCCCTTACACTTTTAAAGCGTACAGATTTTTCTCCTTTACAGTTTCAGAAGAGTTGGCTCATCAATGGCTCAAATTGGGCTCACATGTTCCAAGATACCAAAGTTTGTAATCAACAGTTAGACTTCTTAATATGAACGCAAACATTTCTCATTGAATTCTTTCAAGACCAAATTATATATCAGTAAATTTGTAATTTCTCAAAAATAAAAGTTGATACTTAAATTAAAGTTGACATGAAACAAAAGTTATTTCTTATTGTGATGTATATCCAAGAGAAACGGCTTCTTGAACAAGAAAAAGTAGGGCAAGACTTAATTTTGTCCATTGGGAATTGATTTGATGGTTGTGGTTTGCTATTGGTTGATCTCATGTGAGTGAAAGGTTGTCCGGCCCTCGCGCCAGTAAACACGTCATCAGAGAAGAGAAGAGATGTCGCTGCAAGAGGGAGGGGAAGTTATTTTGATCAAAGATTACGAGGGCACAAAAGATGATGTGCAAGGATAAAAAAAAAATGTCAATTTTGATTTCATGGTGACTTCAAAATAGGGATGGCCGATATGGCCAAAACAATTAGCACAATAAAATGTTTCATATATAGTGATAAATGTCAAATATTTATTTCTTCAAAAGCAGATTTCTGCTGCTGAGTGAAAGTTGTAGAAACCAGGGGTCAGAGAGCTCTCGGATTTCATCAAAAATATCTTAATTTGTGTTCCGAAGATGAATGAAGGTCTTACAGATTTGGGACCACATGAGGGTGAGTAATTAATGACAGAATTTTCATTTTTGGGTGAACTAACCCTTTAAGCCCTCGTCGAGTGATCCTAATGCTCCAAATAGTAATTGAGCATCTAAAATTATCTTTATTTGTACGTGTACCTTCCTAAATCTTTCCTTTGTTTTAATAATCCATGAAAAATTCCCGTTTTTCTCTGCTTGCTTCTCGACAACTGTGCTTCCCCAAGTTTGGTATCGCTTTAAAGCACAGCATTCCAACTTTGTGAATATTCATAGCAAATTCTCGAAGCCATGAGTCTGAACCAATGAAATGTGATTTTCAAACTCATGCTGATGTAAACAAAACGATCTTACTCGCGCTGACTGACACATCCGAAGTCTTGTCTTGGCAGGTATTCACGCAAACATTATCTGTTATGTCTTAAGTGAACGTTTGGTTAACTGTTGGGGAAAAACATCTGATGTGTAACATTATATTAGATCCGTGCGGAACAGTAGGTCTTAAGGCTGTCTGTTTCATTAATGTTCAAACAATTGTGGTATCATGAAGAAAAAACACGGTGTGTGTCAAATTTGGTGTTATTACCAGGGATTTTAAGGTATGGTTGCTAGGTGATTTTGTTTTGGAACTTTCAGAAAAATGTAACTAGATTTTTCTCAGAATTGACTTTGCTGACTCTATCGACTTCAAACGTGTAGCTCAGCCATTTATGATTACAAGAAATCATACATCACTTTGAAGGTTTTTTAATAGAGAGTGTGAAAATAACAATAACTCATTTTTGAAAATTTGCTTATTGTGACTCATTTTGCAGCCAGCATGAGTCACATATGATGTGACTTGAAAGCAGACAGAAAATTAAGTCATTATTCACAGTTAATCTTCTCATCCGCTGTAGCTATGAAATCAAATATGATGGCAGTGATGTCAATGTTGTTTGAACACAAAACACAAAAATCATTGGCAAGTGTCAAATGCCAGTTTTTGTAGTTCACGTGGCTTTTTTTGGTTCATTTTAGAACATTTTTAGACTTGGAATATTGGAAAATTGCTTCCAAGGTATATTATTCAAAAACTTGCCTTTTGTGTTTCACAGAAGAAAGAAAGTCATACGGATTTGGAACGGCATGAGGGTGAGTAAATGCTTTTCATATTTTGTTGATCTATTCCCTTACGTCTCGTGAGCTGTGAATGAGCCACCTCTGAGCAGTACAATTTTCCTCCGGGTTGAGTAAATTTACGCTCTCTCTCTCTCTCTCTTCTGGGCCGATCAAGTTGGGTTAGTGACATTGAAATTACTGCAGTACCACCAAGCCTGGCGTTCTTTTATTCTTACCAGACATGTCAAAAAAAGCACTTGCATTTAGCTCTGACAATTTGAGATGATGTCACGGAAAGAAGGTGAATCAAAAATTTGTCGCATTTAGTTGCTAATGACTTTGTTTGTTTGTTTCCAGAGCCAGCCATAGCAGTTTTGTTCAGATCTAAAACTGATAAAGCAATCCTAATTTAACCTTATAGCCTCACGCTGTGATTCATGTTGCTATAGCAACCATCATACGTGACTGCGGAGCACATAGTGCTCATATCAAGAATAAATGGGTTTTTGTTTTTGTTTTCTATTCACTTCTGTTTCTTTTATCACCCACAGCCAGCTTTTTGTGCTTTGCAGCTTTACACCGATGAGTTATAAAATGATTGCAAGGCAGGCGATTGAGAACAGACAATGGTGATTTTCACTTTTTGATTGGTGCTCTCAACATAAAGTGATATATTATTGATGATATTGTGTTGTGAATGTTCATCCTAGAATTTATTTTTCTAGAATTACACAAAATAGCTTCAAAGCCTCTTTAAGAAAGCAAGGATTTGGTTGTTTGCCGAAACCATTAGAAGCCTCGAGCATTCACTGATTGAATGCAAGAAAATGGTAATTGCATTGCTACACTTTCATTTTCAGGCAAAATTGTTTGTCAGGGAGCCGTTTTCTCTCCAGGCCGTGATCTAATCAAAGTCAGGCAGTCAACATCAGGTTAATATAAAACAAAGTAAGAGAGGTAACAAAAAAAAGAAGAGAGGGAGAGATCAAGCAAGGACAAATCATGGTCTAAACTGCTCTCAGAAAAATTCTCAGATCACTGGACGGCTTCTAAATATGGAGGCAGATAACCGTCGTACAGGCGTATTGTTCAGGGCGCACATATGGTGCCAAGCTCTGGTATTCCAGTCCACTAAACAAATTGTTCAGCTGCCAGCTGAAGCCCTGACAGGAGTTTTATCTCTGGAGGTTTGTGTACTTTTGGTAGTGAAGGTGCTCATGCTGCGGGATGCCTTAAAATTATTTGTGGGATTTTAAAGCTTTTTGAAAACTCTGATTCAGTCATTTAGTTTTGAAAAGAAATCAGTTTTCTTGCCGTTAAAGATTAACATTGTGCAGAATAACTCTGTACTCTCGGGTTGGATGGCCTGCGTTGTCATCCCGTAGACTCAAGCACTGGTACATATTTATATATAAAATTATTTTGGGTCCCTCTTACTTATAGCAGCATATCATTCAAAAAGTGTAAAGAATTATGTTCCTCGTTCACAAGATTATTTAAAACATTTGGTATCTCTAAATTAATTTAAGGGTATTTTAAAGGACTTGATCTTGGATTTACTTGATTGTAATTGTTTTGAGTGATTTGTGTATATTTTTGTATATGTAAATTAGTGTATTTTTTGTTTTATGTTTTATGTTTAACTACGTGTGCTGCCTGTCTTGGCCAGGACCCTCTTGTAAAAAGAGATTTTAAATCTCAAGAGTTTTATTTCCTGGTTAAATAAAGGTTAAATAATAATTAAAAATAAAATAAAATAAAATAAAATAAAATAAAATAAAATAAAGAAATTAAATTAAATTAAATTAAATTAAATAAAAGGTTTAGGGTCAGTACGATTTTTTAATGTTTCTGAAAAAAGTATCTCACCAAGGCTGCATTTATTTGATCAAAAAATACAGTAAAAACAGCAATATTATGAAATATTATTTCAACTTAAAATAACTGTTTTCTATTTTAATGTATTTTAAAATGTAATTTATTGTTGTGATGTCAAAGCTAAATTTTCTAGCATCATTACTGGAGTCTTCAGTGTCACATGATCCTTCAGAAATCAGTCTAATATGCTGAAACATTGACTTATTATTATCAATGTTGAAAACAGTTGTGCTGTTTAATATTTTTGTGGAAACTGTGATACATTTGTTCAGGATTCTTTGATGAATAGAAATTTCAAAAGAGCAAAAAATGACGTTCTGTCACTTTGCTGCAAGTTGCTGTCAGTGTAAACGAAAGCTTAAAGGGACAGTTTACTCAAAAATGAAAGTTCTCTCATCATTTATTCACCTTCATGTTGTGAACTTTTGTGACTTTTTGCATGAAACACAAAGGGAGAAGTTTAGCAAAATGTCCAAACAGCTCTTTTTCCCACAATGAAAGTGAATTGTGACCAAGGACAGCTGTTATCACCATTCATTTTGGATAAACATAATGGTGAGTAAAAGATGACAGAACTTTCATTTTTGAGTGAACTATATCCTTTTAAATAAAAGGGCAATAACCCAAACATGGTTTTGTTGCTTTAGGAAACACATGAGGAATAAAAGTAAATGGCTTTCAAGTAAATCATAGACATACAGAGGAAGTGGATAAAATAAACTATAGCATTCATTCCCACTCACCACATGCAAGAGTGTGTGTGTGGCTTAATTCTGACAAGAAGCAGAAACAGACGCTCACTTCTGGCATGCGCGTGGTTGCCTCTCTCTGACAACTTCGAAACAACGGTAGATTAATAAGCTACATTTTCCCAAACAAGCTAAAGTAACACAACAAAACACCCCAAAGCCTTTTTGCTCGCAGGATGCCGTTCTGTTTGTTAACATCTGGACATCTGTTAATTTCTGGACAGCTTGAAATGAATACAGATCCAGAGAACAGGAAACACTCAGTTGCCAGGAGACATCAGCAGAATGTGTTAGCAAATGCTGGAGAGGTGGTACGAGGCCTGAGACAGGAACCTGTTGACAGGAAGCCCACACAACACAATGCAGAAATATCTGGAAGGTTTACTGAGCAGATGACACAATTTCTTTCTCATATTAGCAGCTAGTTTTAAAATACACACAGTATAATGCTCAAAACACTGAAAGTTGCGCTTATGGGCTCATTCTGCAACTGCAACGTAAGAAGTTGGCCCGTTTTAAAATAACTAATAGACTTTAAATGCAATATAGCCATAAACCATAATTTTCTACTTGCTATTGCCAGTCAGAAGCAGACTGCATTGGGGGAGGGGCATTTTGATTCTAGAGAGAATTTGATTGGACAAAAAGTTGTAGAGCAAGATGAGTCATAAGATTTTTTTGATAATTTTTCCCAAATGAGAAAGACTCTACATTTTAAATGTGCATACATAGTAAATGTTAATTTTGTCATATAGATGACCTCAGAGCTAACAGAAGAGCTAAATTTAGTATGAAAAAAATTGATATGTTAGGCAATTTCATATTTCCCCCCCCATTTTTACTTAATGACTTATATGACTGGACTATATATATATATACACTCACCTAAAGGATTATTAGGAACACCATACTAATACTGTGTTTGACCCCCTTTCGCCTTCAGAACTGCCTTAATTCTACGTGGCATTGATTCAACAAGGTGCTGAAAGCATTCTTTAGAAATGTTGGCCCATATTGATAGGATAGCATCTTGCAGTTGATGGAGATTTGTGGGATGCACATCCAGGGCACGAAGCTCCCGTTCCACCACATCCCAAAGATGCTCTATTGGGTTGAGATCTGGTGACTGTGGGGGCCATTTTAGTACAGTGAACTCATTGTCATGTTCAAGAAACCAATTTGAAATGATTCGAGCTTTGTGACATGGTGCATTATCCTGCTGGAAGTAGCCATCAGAGGATGGGTACATGGTGGTCATAAAGGGATGGACATGGTCAGAAACAATGCTCAGGTAGGCCGTGGCATTTAAACGATGCCCAATTGGCACTAAGGGGCCTAAAGTGTGCCAAGAAAACATCCCCCACACCATTACACCACCACCACCAGCCTGCACAGTGGTAACAAGGCATGATGGATCCATGTTCTCATTCTGTTTACGCCAAATTCTGACTCTACCATCTGAATGTCTCAACAGAAATCGAGACTCATCAGACCAGGCAACATTTTTCCAGTCTTCAACTGTCCAATTTTGGTGAGCTCTTTTGCAAATTGTAGCCTCTTTTTCCTATTTGTAGTGGAGATGAGTGGTACCCGGTGGGGTCTTCTGCTGTTGTAGCCCATCCGCCTCAAGGTTGTGCGTGTTGTGGCTTCACAAATGCTTTGCTGCATACCTCGGTTGTAACGAGTGGTTATTTCAGTCAAAGTTGCTCTTCTATCAGCTTGAATCAGTCGGCCCATTCTCCTCTGACCTCTAGCATCAACAAGGCATTTTCGCCCACAGGACTGCCGCATACTGGATGTTTTTCCCTTTTCACACCATTCTTTGTAAACTCTAGAAATGGTTGTGCGTGAAAATCCCAGTAACTGAGCAGATTGTGAAATACTCAGACCGGCCCGTCTGGCACCAACAACCATGCCATGCTCAAAATTGCTTAAATCACCTTTCTTTCCCATTCTGACATTCAGTTTGGAGTTCAGGAGATTGTCTTGACCAGGACCACACCCCTAAATGCATTGAAGCAACTGCCATGTGATTGGTTGATTAGATAATTGCATTAATGAGAAATTGAACAGGTGTTCCTAATAATCCTTTAGGTGAGTGTATATATATATATATATATATATATACAAGCCTGTTGTTTTATCCATTGTCCTTAAACTTCAACAGCTAATGTCACGACACAGCAGGAAATTGTTGAATGGCTACTCGACACTCGTTGTATTATGCTCTATTCTTTTCTATTGTGTTTTCAGAGAAAGAGGGCCAACACAATGCCGCCTCATACATGAACAACCTGTGCACAGCCCTACACACTTTTATATTCACTCAACACCCTTATGGACTGTGTTGCTTTTGAAAGCTTTTGGTGTCTCTGAAGTGGTTTTGCTGTAGCTGAAACTAAGAGTCTGTGCATTTGAATTCAGGAATAAATGACTCAATGCCACAATAAAATAATAGTAATTTTGCCATAATCAGTGAAGCATAAAGGTTCCAAAGGGAGTTTTTGCAGCGATGCCTTAAAGAACCATTTTGGGTTCATCAAAGAGCCTTTCAGAAAACAGTTCTTAAAAGAACCATTTTTTCTTAGTGTGAAGAACACTGTAATAATCTAAAGACATTTTTTTTTTTCACTATAAATAACTTTTATTGCAGTGGAAAAGTAAGAAGTTACAGAAAAGGCCTGCACACTAAGAAGATGAAAAAAAGAGCTTTGCTTAGGAACAGCAAACATTTCGGTCACAACATGACTTTCTTCAGTGCCTGATTCTTTTGCAATGGAAAGATTATATAGATGTTTAAAGGCACAATATGTAATTTTCGGAGCTAGAGGTCGCTTATTCAAAACAAAGGCGTAGCTTGATGACGCCTTGATTTCGCGGAATCATGGGACTTTTTTTACTCAAAAACATAATGCTACTCTATGCGTTCGCTCGCCGGCTACTATGAGACACTTGTTGCACACTGCAGTAAGCTAGATCAGTATTAGGCATGGTAAAACATGGTACTCGCAGTAAATCAAGAAAACGAGATTTAAACAATAAGACTAACTGTGTTGAGCTATATAACAATGATTCGTTTTCTGTCTATGAATGTATCCAAACAGTTGCTCACCTGTGTAAAACATATAATACAGTACACAAAAAAAAATGGTTCTTCAGTGGTTCTTTGGGGTGTTTGAGGTGCTATATAGCACCGCTACCGTATAAAGAACCTGTTAAGCCCAGTGTGGTTCTTCAGCGGTTCTTTGGGGTGGTTAAGGTGCTATATAGCACCACTGCCATACAAAGAACCATTAAGCCCCTGTTAGTTCTTTAAAGGTTCTCTAACTCTCTCTTAGTCTCTTAGTTTAGTTGGGGAAAGGATTAAAAAAACTACATTAAAATACTGTCTATTTCCTGAAGATAACGTGCATTCTCAACATTTTGCTCCCAAGGCCCCCCTATGAGGAAATATTCCAGGGCCCCCACACAAGACTTTTTGACCTCAGAAAAGCATAAAAGTGATTCAAAACAGCTTTTGCCATTGTAGTAAGTTCCCATTCATAGCAAACATATGAAAGTGGAGTAACAGATCTAAAATCTAAGGCAGAGAATGGGGTGGTTCTATGGTTCTACATCGCACCATTTGACAAAGGTGCTGTATAGCAACTTTAAAGATAGGTGCTATTTAGCACTTAAAGTGGTTCCCCTATGATTACAAGCCAATGAACCACTTTTAGTGCTATTTAGCACCATTTTTGTTTAGAGTGTATATTAAAGCATCTCTGGTGTTTCCATGGTTTCTACAAAATAAAACCGGAAATCGAGGGTAACGCGGGTATGATGTCATTGATAGGCGACGCACAGACACGATCCATGTCCTAGTTAAAATTGCTTATTTCTATGGATTTAAATATTCTTGGAAACATTTGGGATAATGTAAGTATACAAGTCAACAAAATATATAACATTGTTCTAGTGGTTTTTGGATATTTTAATCCAAAAATCTTACATATTGTGCCTTTAAGGTTCTTCATGGAATTATAGATTCCACCAATAAAGAACCTTTATTTTTTAAGAGTGTGATGTCAAATTATAAATAAAATTAATAAGGAGAAAGAGTTTTTGATTTTTTTTTTATATAGAATATATATGCTTCTGTGAGTAACGAGCCACATTATGCATGTGAATGTTTTCAATGAACTTTGTTTTGGGACAGTTTAATGGGGGCCTCTAGTGGATACATTACTCACATCTTCTGGATTCAAAAAGATTCTTTGTTTTAACACCATCTATAGAATTTAACTCGTTATAGTTTAGAGTCATTTAATCAATGAGACCACTATACATTATTCATTGCTGACAGCTTGCTGAACACTAAGTGCTTAAAGCACTGCTGATATAATTAGTTTGATTGATTATCTCCTGCATTATAAGGTGTCACACGCTGTCACCTCACATTATATTTAGGTTCATGCCATAGGACTAATTGTGGTTGAATATACCTTTCACACTACAAAACAACCACTTGCAAAATGGGATCTCATTGGTTGGATCTCATGAAAACATGTTCAGGTCATGTCATTTTAAAATGAAAAGGAAAAAAAAATAAGAGATTATATTTTGCAAAATGAAAATGAAGCCTATTTTTAGAACCATTAAGATTTTTTCCATTGTGACAGGCATATTTTGCCTGCAAATCCTAATAACTGCAATACATCTGAACATTTTACTTTATTTTCCTTTTTTTTTTTTACACAATTTTTTTTTTTGTTGAGATTAAGGGAGAAACTGAATAATGCATGGGACATTTTACTTTTGATTTTTTTTTTTTTGTTGTTGTTGTTTTTTTGTTCTCATTCTCAAAACTGATTCTCATTATTAAAATTACTGTAATGTAATACATATATTTATGTTGGTCAAATATATTTTAACCAGCATCAATTCCGCCATGACATAAACAATTTTTTTGGTATTATTTGGTAACATTAGTTAATGTATTAACTAACAATGAGCAATACATTTGTTACAGTATTTATTAATCTTTGTTCATGTTAGTTAATAAAAATCCAGCCGTTCTTGTTCATGTTAGTTCACAATGCATTAACTAATGTTAACAAATACAACATTTGATTATAATAATGCATTAGTAAATGTTGAAATTAGCCCTAACTAAGATTAATAAATGCTGTAGAAGTATTGGTCATTGTTAGTTCATGTTAACTAAAGTAATTTACTAATGAAACCTTATTGTATAGTGTTACCCAATATTATATCATAATTTTTTCCAAAACATATTTTTAAATTTTTAATTTTAAATGAGAATCACAATGGTCCAAAGAAGGCTTCGTTGTCTTCAAGCTAATTATAATTTCTTACTTCTTTCTGTTGATTTTGGGGTGAAATGTAACCTGGTCTTGTTCCTTACAAATGTTGTGAGATTCACCCAATTACAGTAACCACTGTTTTCCACGTAAACCTCTCACACCTTCAGGAAATGACCGATTTTGACACATGAATTACCAATCGACTCTTGTTTCCTGAGGTGAATACTGATGCAGAAATGTTGTCCTCTACGCAGATTCTCTGAAGTACACACGCTGAGGTCCGCCTAACTGATAGTGGAGAGCTGTGCTTTGAAGGAAGGCCATTGTTGAGTAGCACCTCTCAGCGTGCATTACATAAATGTGGGGCTGTTACTGAGGGCAGGCAAGTGTTTAGCATCAGAGGCAATAATGTGGGGGTGTGTGAGGGCCACTTCACCCGAACCAGACTGCTCTGATTGGCCTGCACATAAGAGCATGACAGAGGTTTCCACATAGAGGAGAGCCGGGGAAGGCATCAGGGCTCTTCAAAGTCAGTAATGCTTTGTGTATGTATGTGTGTGAGAGAGAAAAAATGCATTGACACATGTTTTATTTATGCGCTACATCTGTACTGTATAAGTAATTTGAACACATTGGCAAATATTATTAATTAATGATTATTTGGCTACTATTTACTTAATATGGGTCCCTAAATGTGCATTTACTAAAGGAAATAGCATTGCTTGCAAGGCAGCAAAGGAATATTGTTAAAGTTTGAGGTAAGGGATTTAGTTCTGGTAAAAAAAAAATGCATTTGCTGTTGTTTTGACACTCACAGTAGGGTTGTCAAATTAAAATTTGAATTTCAAATATTCATCGAATTTAAAATAAAAATCCACATTCGAATGCAAAAACGGTGTATTCGAATTTTAGGTGTGCGTCACGCACCCTTATCAGTGGCACACGAGATGCGATGATGATGTACAAGTTGTTGCGTTTTAATGTTTTTCTTAGCCTATCCAGTTGAACCCACTTGATGTGGCGCATTCAAAAACATTGCAGAAATAGAGCGGCTCAGTGCGGAGAAGATCTTGGTTACGTCAAAACCACAACCATTTTCTGCGTTGCTTTTCCATTGCTTTTTATGCAAACATGCGCTAGACGAACATATTTGAACATGCTCCTTTCCAAAACCAAGTGAGGCAGCATCGACAATAATTGAACTGAATTGAATCAACATTGAACTGACTTGAGCTGAATAATGAAACTATTATCTTCTGTAGAGCCGTTTCTTTGTAATTATTTGTGAAATTAAGCCATTTCTGAGTGAAAATTGTTTCAAAAAGCCACATTTTTTTCAGTGTACATTAAGAGTGTACATTTATGCTAATATTGTCCAAAACCACACGCAATCTTTGGAAGGCACAGTATGTTTTTATGTCGTCAACACTGAAACGCTGAAAAAATAGTTCAGTTTAATTAAAAATTGACTATTTTACCCGAAATAAACGTGTATATATATATATGTTAGAGTATTGTGCTTAGCAACATCAAACTCTACTTGAAATCATTTGTGAGTCAAGTCTCCATCTCAGGTTTTGGATGCTGCCTATGTAGGGGGTACGCTATGTTGGCAGTTAGCAGCTCACTAGGTATCGGAACATTTCCTTTTGGGACAGTGAACCGCAACCAATCACAAATCATTATTTAAATAGATGTAAGAAAGAAGCGCAATCATAATTCAGAATGCGGCTACTATGATGACGTTGTCGCTGTTGGTTACAATATGAATGCTAAGTGTTCTATCAATGTTCCATGAAAGTTTGAATTGTACAAAAGCACACCCAAGGCTAAAATTGTCCACAAAACGGTTAGAAATTATTGTGTATGTTAAATGGTTCAGGCTGAATCAATAGTATAAGTTCAATACTTAGTGTCAGGGCTTTAGAACAAACCCTAACCAGAATGTTTTAGGAATATCAGTACAGAGCTGCCATGCACGCATTGCGTTAATCTCTTCAGTGTTCCATTCCAGAGCTGTCCCACTTCTGTAATCCGTACATCATAAGACAGCATCAGACAGCGAGTGCAGTTTGTATTGTGTGGGCTGTCACACATGGAAATGGAAGAACACTTGTTCCTGGTTGATGTTTTGTCTGGATCGAGATGCTTAGCCATTGCAGCCTTCATTGGCACAGGTGAAAGCACTGGATTGTAATGTCAATATCTCTCCAGCTCCTTGATCAGCCCATTTAATCTTGATTTCAGCTGCAACCTTCACGTTAGCACACCAGATCTTTGCCCATTACGCAACCCCCACACTATGGAGGTGGCAATGAAACCATTAGTGACCCAGCTGGAGTGATAAGATTGTGGTTCTATTCATCTAGCCTGCATTACTTGTCATGCATGAAATGCTCCTCCAACGAATTGCTGTGACACAAATAGAGACCAACTTTGGACTTACCTTTGAGATGTGCTTTTGTACTTCTGCCTGTAAGACAAAAAATGGAAGCACATTAGCTTGCGTCCATAATGAGCACATGCCATGGGAGAAAGTACTTTTACGTGTGTAAATTACAGGACTGACTAGAACAGCATGCTCTCTTTCTAGTGTGAACAAAGCATCTCAAGGAATTCTCACTACTCCCGTTGCAGTGAATTAGTTATCACATTAAGCTTCTGTTATCGGATGCGTTTTAGACTGACGGTTTGAAAATCGACAGCGCATTGGGACATATTGCAAATCAATTGCTAATGCATTTGATTATTATTAAACAGCCTAAATAATTCATTTTGCTCTTGATTGTTTATTCCAGCTAGGAGTTTCCAAGGAACAACTGTGTCCTGGATGTTGAGCAGTAGGGCCGTTTCAATGCATCCCAAAACAACACTGTCTACCTAAGATGGGATGAATAGATGAGCATGATCGATCTATAGGAATAGATCCAAAGAGGCTTGGATGAGCTTTGCAGGGAGGTGATGGAACTACACTGTTTAAATCCCGGGATCAGCCATTCAGTGGCTCCGACTTCCTACAAATTTGCTTCTGTTATAGGTCACAGCGCCTGATTAGAGTGCCCTCTGCTCCAGCACCAATGCATGTAACATCAGACTAAAGGTTAGGCCTATTATGTTTTAGCAGTGACCAGAACAACAGTAAGTAAGGTTACACATTATTTTAAGGTGACGTAGTTACATTGTACTTACTCAAATAAGTAATTTTAACTAAATACATGTACTTACTATAGCGTTACAGTTAGGGTTTGGTTTAGGGATAGTTACTTCCAATTGTGCATAATTTCCTGTTATTACTATAGTAAGTACATGTAGTAATTTTTATGCTGGAAAATAGCAATTTAAAATTAAACAAAGAGTCAAAGTATATAATTTCATTGCTGTTTTGAATAAAGTTTGCTAAATGATTCATTGTTTAATCATTATGGCAGAAAAATAAGCTGGAATATTAGTTAATGTTAAATTAATGCTATAAATTACAGTTAAATGAATGTTACTCTGTGTATAACATGAACTGATACTTCTGAATGTACTAACTATAGTGTTTGTGGTGAAACTTGCATTGTATGAGTCCAAGAATGTATGCTTTTATTTCTGTTTTGAATTTAAATTTTGATAGATTATCTATTATTAATTATTGTGGCTGAAAAATAAGTTAACTTTGATGTTTCATAAATGACTAGTTAACACTAAATTTATGTTAAATTAACATTAAATTTGAGTATTGTGCACAGTACTACTGTTAGCTATAATTGTACTAACTACAGAGTTGGTGGTAAAATGCAAAATGCAACGTCCACATTTCTCATTCTTTATTAAAAATTAAATCCAAATAAATGAGGTTTGGATTGCTTCACCATGAAGTGACACAATCCAAACACTGCTGAACCCAAACCCTACAAGACTGTTTGGAATTCATTAACCAAAACTGTCAGTAGAAGCAAGTATGTGAACAACAACATTGCTTGATTAGGCTTGACAGTCTCATTAGTATTACATTCACACACTTGCTGCCCCAAGAGTCAAGATTCACCCACTCCCAGCATCACAGCGTACAGTGAACACAACCATACCGCTCATAAACAGCTCTGTCATTCTCTCTCTTGTTAGGAATCAAACCTGGTTTTCCACTCACGCTGATAAAAGAGTATGAAACAAGAAACACTTACATTCCTTTCAGCCTAATCCACATCTTCTCCGTCTGGTCGCACTTGGAGTACTTCAAGGAGTTCTCCAGCCCGTCCGTGTCGTTGGCCAGAGACTCCATGGTTTGCACGAATGCACAAGCGTGTGGAGTGTTCTAAGACGCAGAGGGATACGCAGGTATGCGATTCAACACGTGTAGCGCAGAGCTCCGAGTCTTCAAAGCATCTCCGGCAGTTCGAGCGGCACAAGTCTCCCAGAGGGTCCTGCTCGCAGATCCACAGTGCATCAGCCCGCTGGAGTGAGTGTCAGCGCACAGACCTGTCTCTCCGCTACGCACTGAGGGAACGCTGTCACACACACACACACACACACACACGTCACACAAATGTTTCTCTCTCTCTCTCTCTCTCTCTCTCTCTCTCTCTCTCAATGTCCGGAAAAGCAGCGGTGTGCCTTATGATTATCTATCACCCTCTCAGAATCTGTTCCCTCTTGCTCTTTCACCCTGTTGTTTTCAGCCTTTCAATCAATCTATGATGGAGGCTGTGCTGTCTTTTCTTGACATCTCTAATCTTACTCATTTATACACAAACACTCACACGTCTTCATTACCACACTCGAAAGAAACGGGCACCTGTGTGCGTCGCAAGTGTCACTCCTCGAATGGAATCCGTTGGCTGAAAACGGATCAGCGATTTCCCCCTCCTCTTCCACAGCCGTAGAAATGCAGAGGGAGAAGGAGAGAGAATCGTTTCCTCACATCCTCGCCAGCATCATTATCCTTGCCACCGGGGGCCGAGATTCCCCTGCCGTTCACCAGCTTCCCAGAGACGTCTATCTTCAGAAGAATCCATCATGAAGCCGGCTGCTCGAGTCGTATTTTACAGAGACTTCTCTTCCGTTGGCCAGCTGAAAGATAAGCTCCCCCGGCGGCATCTCCCGGTCCCGAGTTGGCGTTTTAATGAAATTAACCTGTGCAGTATAGCATCCCGCACTCGTCTCGCGCACGGCAGCCTAGTTTCAACACGCTCTAATCCTCTCATTCCAGCGCAGCTGCAAGAAGCAGCGTGCTGATAAAAATTGCATGATTGTTTGTGAAATATAAGGGGTTATTAGGCAGACACACTCTCAGAGATACCGTCAAGGGTTTCGGAGGAGAACCAAATCAGTAAACATGCTCCAGTCCGAGACAAGAGCACCTTCCCTAAAATAGCAGCACCCCTATATCTCGTTTCTGTAAATAAGAATGGAATGAGGATTGTGGGATTTTTTTGGTGCTGTTGCAGCCAGGCATGGCTGATTTTCATTCATTAGGGGGAAGGGCACATCATCTCCTGCCTACGGAGCATCCGCGGCATGAATAGGCTGAATCTTAATGATCACTTCTTCTGGGTTACCGGTCTATTGGATTACACTCTACAATGTAAAACAGCTTAATCATTGTGCATTAGCATAGGAACAAAACTAATTTCTCATTAGTTCATTTCATCACATAGGAATTGCCTGAAATGAGTATATTCTGAGAATGACAGATTATTATGACAGGGCTCTAATTACTCTAAATCTTTTTTATGTCACGTAAAAGTGATTTTGATTGTTCAGATGCTTGCTACATGTATGCCATTTTCTATAGTAAGATAACCACATTTTGTTAAAATTGCATTAATTAGAAAAATAGTCTCTGCATTTTTATTTTCTGTGTAATGAGATATTAATTAGCATGTTTGTTGACAGTCAGGAGGGTTGATTTAGCCATTTGTTTCATATAAAACATTTCTGAGCAATAGAAATGCATAAAATGGGACAATGTGTGTGTAAATAAAACATTATTCATATTCACTTTCGGCACTAAAACGATGAAAGAAGTTGCCATGGCAACACACACTGCCATACAAATGGCTTTGGAGGGAATGATTACGGCTGTAAAAGAATGACTTGAAGGTCTCACATAGAGACAGACACACAGACAGACAAACTGAGACAGAAAATAGCTGCAACAAAGACTACAAATAAAAACTGTGTTGGGTTATCTATAGAGGTCCACTTATCCCGTGTGATTGTCGTCATGATGATTGTGATTATCGACTCAAAAGACCAAGTAGGACAAGAGTTACAAGGTGCAGTTTGATTCAAAGCACATCAGGGAAGCTTTTTTGCTGAACAATAAGTGAAGATTGTTCAGACACGATCTAGACCTGTAGAGTACGATCACCTAAGAGGTTCTGGTTGTGACAAACACTTCCATGACCTCCTGACGTGTCATACCACTGCGTTTTGTGAAGTCAGAAGTGTCAGTGGTTAGACAGTGCACAGAACTCCATTAACCAAACATAACAACTAGCGAGCTGCCTTGCTGTCTACTGCCTTTTAAGGCAGCATTCTAACTGAAATGAAACCTTGCAAGTGATTGATTTGGAGAAATTCTTTGTGTTGTGCCAGCATTGCTTCTTATGCAAAGCACATGGAAGACTTGACTGGTTGATTTCAAGAGTGTGTTAGCATGTTGCTATGCTAACAATTCCATATAGACCTTATGTACCCCTGTCAATTTTCAGAGCTGTGCTCGTTGTGTTCTGTCTTCCGGTTTGTATTTCCACAGCATGAAGGTAAGATCTTACGGATTTATGAATGAACCTCTCGTTTTAAAATCTTCTTGGTCTACTGACGTTTGTTATGACATCATGAGAACTTTCGTTAACTCTGCAATAAGTATTCATCAGCTATAAATATACAGAGCTACCACAAAAACGGATGTTCAAAGACAAAATTCTAAATATGGCTGCGCGCTTGTTTCTCTGGCGCATACAAATATAAGGGGTAAAACAGTCTCTTTTTGTATTGAATGTATCTTTTCTATATTCATATTCTTTTCCCGCTTTAGCCGCCATCTTTGATGATTTTTAATTGCTGAGATTATAGCAATGCATTATGTGAAATAGTCTTTTTTTGTTTTGAATCAGTGTTGATATTAAAACTAAAACTATTAAAAAGTTTTTGTTGAAGTTGAAATAAAATAAAATATAAATATTAGATAAAAACTTTAAAAAAGCTTAACGAAAAAGAAATGTTGCCTTGGAAACTGAAATAAATTTTAAAGTTTGAATACTAAAATTACTATAAATAACTTTATTAAAATAAATGAAACCTATATATTAATAATAAACACAAAAAATAATAAAAAAGCAAAAATTGAATTATAAAAATATATTTAAAATTTATTATTAAAGGGTTAGTTCACCCAAAACTGTGGTTAATGAAAGCTCAAGCATGTTTGCTTGATGTGCGAGAACCAATGAGGTTCATTCTTGTGTGTTATGCAACACATTTGAGCTTCGGCAAGAACCAATGAGGTTCATTCTCATGTTACGCAGCACGTTTGAGCTTCAGCAAGAACCAATGAGGTTCATTCTCGTGTTACGCAGCACATTTGAGCTTCCTCAAGAACCAATGAGGTTCATTCTCGTGTTACGCAGCACATTTGAGCTTCGGCAAAAACCAATGAGGTTCATTCTCGTGTTACGCAGCACGTTTGAGCTTCTGCATGAACCAATGAGGTTCATTCTCGTGTTACGCAGCACGTTTGAGCTTCCGCAAGAACCAGTGAGGTTCATTCTTGTGTTACGCAGCACATTTGAGCTTCTGCAAGAACCAGTGAGGTTCATTCTCGTGTTACGCAGCACGTTTAAGCTTCCTCAAGAACCAATGAGGTTCTTTCTCATGTTACGCAGCATGTTTGAGCTTCTGCATAAACCAATGAGGTTCATTCTCGTGTTACGCAGCACGTTTGAGCTTCTGCAAGAACCAATGAGGTTCATTCTCGTGTTACGCAGCACGTTTGAGCTTCCTCAACAACCAATGAGGTTCTTTCTTGTGTTACGCAGCACGTTTCAGCTTCCTCAATAACCAATGAGGTTCTTTCTTGTGTTACGCAGCATGTTCGAGCTTCTGCAAGAACCAGTGAGGTTCGTTCTTGTGTTACGCAGAACGTTTGAGCTTCTTCAATAACCATTGAGGTTCCTTCTCATGTTACGCAGCATGTTTGAGCTTCTGCATGAACCAATGAGGTTCATTCTCGTGTTACGCAGCACGTTTGAGCTTCTGCAAGAACCAATGAGGTTCATTCTCGTGTTACGCAGCACGTTTCAGCTTCCTCAAGAACCAATGAGGTTCTTTCTCGTGTTACGCAGCACGTTTGAGCTTCTGCAAGAACCAGTGCAGTTCGTTCTTGTGTTACGCAGCACATTTGAGCTTCTGCAAGAACCAATGAGGTTCATTCTTATGTTACGCAGCATGTTCGAGCTTCTGCAAGAACCAATGAGGTTCATTCTTATGTTACGCAGCACATTCGAGCTTCTGCAAGAACCAATGAGGTTCATTCTTATGTTACACAGCACGTTTGAGCTTCTGCAAGAACCAATGAGGTTCATTCTTGTGTTACACAGCACGTTTGAGCTTCTGCATGAACCAATGAGGTTCATTCTCGTGTTACACAGCACGTTTGAGCTTCTGCAAGAACCAATGAGGTTCATTCTTGTGTTACGCAGCACGTTTCAGCTTCCTCAATAACCAATGAGGTTCTTTCTCGTGTTACGCAGCACGTTTGAGCTTCTGCAAGAACCAGTGCGGTTCGTTCTTGTGTTACGCAGCACATTTGAGCTTCTGCAAGAACCAATGAGGTTCATTCTTATGTTACGCAGCATGTTCGAGCTTCTGCAAGAACCAATGAGGTTCATTCTTATGTTACGCAGCACATTCGAGCTTCTGCAAGAACCAATGAGGTTCATTCTCGTGTTACGCAGCACGTTTGAGCTTCTGCAAGAACCAAAGAGGTTCATTCTCGTGTTACGCAGCACGTTTGAGCTTCCTCAAGAACCAATGAGGTTCATTCTTATGTTACGCAGCATGTTCGAGCTTCTGCAAGAACCAATGAGGTTCATTCTTATGTTACGCAGCACATTCGAGCTTCTGCAAGAACCAATGAGGTTCATTCTTGTGTTACGCAGCACATTTGAGCTTCTGCAAGAACCAAAGAGGTTCATTCTCGTGTTACGCAGCACGTTTGAGCTTCCTCAAGAACCAATGAGGTTCATTCTCGTGTTACGCAGCACATTTGAGCTTCCCCAAGAGGTTTGTTCTCGTGCGTCAAGAAGGTTCGGTTGACCTTCTATTCATGTTCGCTGATCATTGTACAGTATATATGTGAATAAAAGCCTAAATTCAATCTGTTCATCATATAAAGCGATCGAATCTGTTCAGAAAATTTGGACTAAACTGCTAAATTCATATGGATTAGTTTTACAATATCTTATTTTTTGCCGAGCTGGTATCTTAGGAGGCAACATGATCATGCTACCATTGTTGATCATGCAAAATGCTGTCTGTGAAGTCAAATCAGTGTTTTGGGAACATAGCCACTGTTCTGTTGATGAACTCGTAGTATTTCAGAGTTCATCACTCTTTCATTCAAGGCTTTATGCTGTGGCAGAACCTCACATCTGATACGGCGGTGGATGCGGGTCACGTGTCCATGAATGTAAACAGCCATCAATCAAGTGTGTTAATAGCTGCAGCATTAAAATACGAAACGTTATACCTTCACTGTTTTACAATTCAAGCTTCAGCCTTTGATAAGAGAATAATGGGGAGAATTTCACAAAACCTGTCTGTCTTATATTCATATTCCTCACATAAAAAGAAATTATAATCTGTGTAAATAAGATGGAGCCTATATTTAGATACATACACACACACATATATATACACATATAAATGTGTGTGTATATATATATATATATATATATTTGTAAATCGTAAAGTATTAAAGTTATACATGACATTAGCATTTTTAATACTTTATGCCTTGATACTTTATTTATGTTAATCACTGTATTACAGTAAAGAGATTAAAATGAGATTCATTATTGAGAATAATGAGAATTATTTAAAGAAAAACTCAAAAGTAAATAATAGTAATAATACTTAAAGGTCAAATTGTGCTTAATTTGTCATTAAAATTAGATAAGAAAGCAATCTTGATGTTCCTACAATAGGCTTCAATGACTCATATAATTTTGTGGTGAAATGAGACCTGGTCATGTTGTTTTGAGATTCACCCAATGACCGTGATTTGTCATTTACAAACATTTGTTTTTAATCTTGACAGCTCACATGCTTTGACGTCAAAGAACAATCATCATCAAGCAGGTTATTGTTATAATGTGAGAGTGGGTGTTTCCTTTTGCTTGTGCCTTTTAATTAAATTGAGTTTTAAGAGCCAAAAGCTTAGACAGTGTTTATCCCCACACCCAGACAGCATGACATATGATGTATAATACATTTGACACTTTGAATACATGGGCGGCTCATGTTTAATTCGAATAACTCCTCACAAGCTTGGCTTTTACTTACTTATGACAGCTTAAAACTGAAAATGTCCTGGACTTCTTTGGATGTGAAGAGTTTTTATACATGTGACAAAGAAAATGTGGCATGAATGTAATCTTTTAAAGATGTGAGCACTGAAAGACTTTTCCTGCACTGCAAATATTATTCAGAATGACTTTTTGATATTTATTAAAGATGACAAAGTAGGCTTGAATGTGACATATTTAAACCACATTCATGTGAGCACAATGGCTTTTTATATTACCCACTGTGCCACAGTTCCCACAAATTCCTGTTTTAAACATCCCATAAAACCTCTAAATGATACTACTTAGAACTTTCAAATATCCCTTGCAAAGCACTGCCTTACTGACCATCTTCAGGAAATGGTTTCTGATTTGTCTCTGCAGT
Source organism: Coreius guichenoti (assembly GCA_039654105.1). NCBI lineage: Eukaryota > Metazoa > Chordata > Actinopteri > Cypriniformes > Gobionidae > Coreius > Coreius guichenoti. The sequence goes on along the minus strand of CM077172.1, from coordinate 8,502,566 downwards.
TTCAATTCAATTTTATCGCACATTTTACCGAAAATCAGTGTTGTTATTGTTTCCTAAAACTATCAAAAATCATTTCCGTTAATTGAATTCAAGCTGAAATGAAATAAAACCTAAAAATATAAACTTAAAAACCTTAAATGAAAATTAGAAATGCTGACTTGGCAACTTACTGAAATAAAATAAGTTTAAGTTAAAGTACTAAAGCTAAAGTCAAGGCAACTTTATTTATATAGCACTTGATTGTTTCAGAGCAGCTTTGCAGTGAGAAACAGGAAAGTAATTATCAATTCTAAAAAGACAATAGTCATCGTTCAGCTCAATTCAGTTCAGGGTATTCAGTTCAGTTCAATAACTATGTAAAGTTCATCAGTTATGAAATTAGTTCAGTTCAGCCTAGCAGTTCGGCACAAGACAATAGTGTCATTATTCACTTTGAGTCAGTCCAGTGTTGATTCGATTCAGTTCAATAAGTGTCGATGTTGCAAAATTCGTCGATTATGGAACAAAGTCGAATTACAGAGCAGCTCTGCAGAAACAGTGATGTCATCATCTATCTCAATTCAGTTTAAGTTTTCTTCTCATCCAATAGTGTCAGTGCAATCCTATCAATAATAATACTGAATATTATTACGTGTAGAATAGAAATAAAAAATAGGCGAAAAAATTACAAAAGCACATCAAATTAGTTAGTGCACAGAAGACCATGGGCCAAGGTCAGGATTTTCGTTAAATATATTCAATTTCGGTTTGTTTTTCACCAAACCCTATCGTATATACTTGGAAAATACGACATGCGTCGCATGGGATCCTTCTGTGATACTTTTGCATCTCTTTTTAAAAAGCTTGATGCTGGGCGCTATTCAGTGCCATTATATGGATGAGTATGAGCAGGACATTTTTTTAAAGGTGCAGTGTGTAATATTGATAGCTAGTGGTTGAAATGGGTACTGCAGTTCAAATTCAAAATATTGGAGAGGGTTGTTTCTCCTGCCCCCTCCTCCTCAGACTCGATGCTCATGCTGGTTGCCAGATTGAGGACACGCAACAGAAACGAGCGCAATGGACAATGGAACGCGACAAGCATTACAATGTAAGTTGATGAGTTGATTTATCCGCGTTTTAATATTCCTTTGGACAGATTTTTAGATAGATGCCAAGGCTTTTTAGGTCGGGTAGAATCTGCGATCTATGGCCTAGTTTGTTTGCTGGCTTATGTGGCTGCAATTCGCTGTTTTCTGCCAACTGGCAACCCGGGGTGTCGAAATACTGTTCGGTAAATTGGCAGCGGGCGGGATCACACAGTCCAAAACAAGACCTGGACATTCCGACCTGGAACGCACATTTCAAAGTAGAATAACTGGCTGTAACATTGTATTTCAGAGAAATACATATGTGAACTCAGCATGTTTCCTAAATCTCTGAAAACACATTATGGCATTTTTGTGCTTTAGTGCAGTAAAAAAAACTTGCTTACAGCACCTTTAAATTGTTCCTTTTGTGGTCCGAAATAAAGAATGGCATAATGCATTAGAACACCACCAGGGTGCTAGATGACTCAATTTTCATTTAAGGGTAAATTATCCTGTAGTATTTGTAAAATAGTATTTGTAAGTATTTGTAAAATAAAATTTGTAAAAAAAATTCAAATAGAGATTGCGATTCCCCCATGATTCTGAACAGACAAATAAACAAAATAACATTTAATTTACTAGAGTTTCTGACAAAATGTTAATTGCTGCAGTCTGTTTAATGTTTAATTAATTTAAATGAATTTTAATCTCTTGAATGAATGATTCAATGACTCACTCATAAAGACTTCACTTGTTTCATTACTGGATGAATCAGCATTTTTGAACAAATTTCTTGAATGACTGATTCAGTGACAAACACATTTTTTAACAGTCACTTATCGCCACCAACTGGTGTAACGATGTAATTGATACAATCTTTATTTGAAGCGTCAAGACAGTGACAGTAAGACAGTGATGATGAGACTGTTTGTGTAGCTGTTTCATACCTACACATGACAGCTGCTCTCTCTGGGTCAGAACTCAGATCTGAATGTTCCGGTATGATTTTGTCAAAGGTTTAATAGACACAGGAGAATCGTTGTCATTTAGGAATGAGATCGAGTGTGTGTTTGAATCGAGATTGCGACCTTTTAACGATTAATTGTGCAGCTCTGTGGTTTACATTACAAAAGGTTTGTCCCCAGCTCTGTAAAGATCAGGGGATAATTATGAATCCATCATGTGTAGTGTGTGAGGCCCCTTTCCTGGCCTGTAGTAGAACATTACAAAACATTCAGTCGTAATTACGTTTAACATCATGTCTAGAAAGGTCACTTCATTTCAATCAATACACAAGCCATTACAGTAAGAAAACAGAGGGGAACAATTAATGAATATAGCGTCCATTTAGCTGAACTAATGCTCTATAAAGATGTCAATTGGTTATAAAGATATCAACATCAAACCGTCTATACAGGATGTTTGTATATTCAGCTATACATGATCGCACCCACATGTATGTAACATGTCATTCCAATGTCATTCCAAACTGCATTACTTTTACCTTCTGTGAAAGACTCAAGAAGATGCATAGTGATTATTTCTGTTAAAAGGTCAAAAAACAAAAAGGACTTGAGAAGAACTTTTGACCTTTTATAATATTTTATGGTGCCTTTTTAGAGCTTAAAAGTATAAATCACAGCAGCTCAGATACTCTGCCTAACATCTCATTTTGTGTTTTATCAAAAAAGGTAACACTTTATTTCGATGGTCCACTTTAGACATTCTAATAACTATAAGTAACTTTGCATCTACATGTCAGCTAACTCTCATTAGAGTATTAGACTGTCTGCTTAATATCTGCTAACACTTTATTGTGATACTCCCCAACAGACATTCTAATGACTATAAGTAACTTTGCAACTGCTAACCCAAACCCTAACAGAACAGGCTATACAGTCTACTAGTACTCTAATGAGAGTTAGTTGACATGTAGTTGCAAAGTTACTTATAATTAAGTCTAAGTCTATGTCTAAAGTGGACCATCAAAATAAAGTGTAACAAAAAAGAAAAGTCATATGGTGTGGAATTTCATGAGGGTGAGTAAATGTTGACAAAACGTACATTTTGGTTAAACTACTGCTCTGGTTTGCTCTTAAAGGGGACTTATTGTGGCCTTTTACGAAGTCTTGATTTTGTTTTGGGGGTGTACTAGAATATGTTTTCATGATTGATTGTTCAAAAACACATTATTTTTCACATATTTTACATTATTACAGCTCCTCTCTCCCCAGTCTGGCTCGAACATGCTGATTTCGATGAAGCCCCGCCTTCCGAAATAAGAAATGTGCTGTGATTGGCACCGCTTAGCGCGTGTTCGGGAAATGTTCCACCCCTCCATAACTGCGAGTTCTTCTCTAGTGTAAATATTATAAGGTGCAGTGTGTAATATTTATGAGGATCTATTGACAGAAATGCAATATAATATACAAAACTATGTTATCAGTGGTGTATAAAGACCTTACATAATGAACTGTAATGTTTTTATTACCTTAGAATGAGCCATTTCTATCTACATACACCGCGGATCCCCTTACAGTGAAATCACCAATTCGCAACCTCACCGCTAGATGCCGCTAAAATTTACACAGTGCACCTTTAATGATGCCATCAATTTCAAACCAGTTCGAGCCTGATTCAGACCCTGACAATGTTAATGAACAAGAAGGTCTTGCAGAACAGATTTCATGCACAGACTTTGCAAGCACGGATTTCACAGGATGTTAGAGTAGTATGTTTTTTGTCATTTTATTATACATTATAGATACGGTGTTATCCACCATTTAATCGTGATATTTGTCGGAAAACTAAGGTAATACAAAAAGTAATCAATCACAAAACCATGGCTAATTTTCCTAAGGAGCAGTGAACCGTCTTACAAAAGCGAGAGCTTACAAAAGCAACAGAAAACAAGCTGTTCTCCATAAAATGTGCAGCACACAGATAAACGTTGGGGTTTAAATGTTCAGTAACAGTGTTTAAAATAAATTTTAACCACTCTAGGTTCATCAGCCTTAGGAAGGTCAAACAAATGAGTTTTGGAAACGGGGTGGAGAAGGTGTCTCTTTGACATATTTGACATAACACTGTCTTCTCTAATGCAGCTTTTTTTTTGCATATTCCATGAGCGGGGATTATTTAAATGAGTGACATTATGACTTCATAAGATCTGGAAAAAACCTGTTGTAGTCCAAACATGTCGGCCGTTGTAGTTCTTGGAAAGTGGATTCTGTTAACCCCTTTGTCGCCGATTTTTTTCTTATCAGTGCTAAAGAGACTCAAATAACTCGATTTATATCATACATGTGTTATACATCAATAAAAATTGTTAAGTATCTACTGTTATTTGTGTATACACACAATAAAAACTAAACGTTGTGCTTTTTGCAAAATAAATAAAACGAACGTGATGCAAGTTCAGCCGCCTCTCTCTGAGTGAAGTCGATTCTGAAATGCGTCTGAAAATGAACTGAAACTTAGCAAATACTTGCCACACAGACAAAATAGATATATCTACATAACGCTTGGAATGTATACTTTTAAATGAAGTAAGTCAAATCAAAAACAAATATTCTCAGTTTATGCAATCCCTTTGAAACCAAGGAGATTACAGTCTTTCTCTTCTAACTTCATTACCTGTAATGAGCTGAGACCGCCACACCCCCGGCGTCATTCATATGGTAAATAGTTCAGGTGATCTATATGCATCGCACACGCCCCCCGGTCAAAATATCTCCCTTTGGAGTGGACTTTGAGCTTTGTAACCTTACAGATCTTGCAGATCTTGCAGATGGAAAAGCATATTAGGACCCCTTTAAAATTCAGTATTGTGATACTGCTAATATTGTTTACGATATTGATGCATTGTTTGTATTTTCCTCAATTCTAAGTCGCTTCAAATAAAAGTGTCAGCTAAATGATTAAATGTAAATGTAACATAAATTAACGTAATGTAAATACCGCATAAAAATGACAAATATGGCCACTACAAGGATAAGGAAAATATCATAAAGGCCAGTAATATGCAGTAAATCTCTTTTGTGGTGTTCCAGCAGCAAGCACAGAGGAACTTTATCAGTCTAGTCTCAGGAGACTATTAAACCGATGATACTGATGATACATCTTTATTCCGACCGCCTAATGCAGAGGCCAAAGACTGTCACCATGGATACCTCACATGGAGACAGCAAGAGTGAAAAACAAATACCCTGATTGTCACGAATGTGGGGGCATTCGGCAGAATCTCACAGGAGCATGAAAATGACATGATCGGTTACAGGCGCAGTTTGAAGATTTAGAAAGAGTTTGAAAAAAGTCAATGGAAAACAAATTAGAGGCAGAGGCAGAGCAAAAGGTTATAATGACAGCTTCAAATGCAAGTGCTAAATTGCTTTTTTCCATTTTTCCAAGGTCATGACTGAAATGATGCACCAATGAACCTTGTGTTATTGTTAGATGCTTTTTGTGTGTCACTCCACAAATTCAATGCTTGTCTGATCTGCGTCACATTGAACAAGAGACAGGAAGACTCCACCTCTGTCTCATTAGTTATTGATCAAGGCCCTCTTCCAAATGACACACTAAACTTCTGGACTACTGCCGCCCCTATTTGAACCAAATAAACAGATACACAAAAAAGGCTTTGTGATATGCCAACTGGCCATGTCTATCTCGTCTCAGTTAGGTCAACTGCCTTACCCGCCTGTCTTATGTCCTCGTCAGCTATATGATTGCAAAAAATATATAATTATTTAAAATAAGTATAATAAACAATAAAATATAATTATTATAAATAATTATGGTTTTAAAAAATATTGTTCATGAAATAGGATTTACTTAGTAAATTTCGCAGATAATTACAAAGAAATGGTAACACGAGTTAAAGGATTAGTTCACTTCAAAATGAAAATTTCCTGATAATTTACTCACCCCTGTGTCATCCAAGATGTTCATGTCTTTCTTTCTTCAGTCGAAAAGAAATACGTTTTTTGAGGAAAACATTCCAGGATTTTTTTCCATATAACGTAGTTCAATGGCAACCAACGGGTTGAAGGTCCAAATCAATGCAGTTTCAAAGGGCTTCAGAGGCTCTGCACGATCTCAGCTGAGGAATAGGGTCTTATCTATTGAAACCATCGGTCATTTTCAAGAAAAAATAAAAATGTATATACTTTTTAACCACAAATGCTCGACTTCGGTGTTCTGCTTCTTCACAACGTATGACGTCATCACTAGATAAGACCCTATTCCTCGTCTGGGATCGTGCAGAGCCTCTGAAGCCCTTTGAAGCCCTTTGAAACTGCATTGATTTGGACCTTCAACCTGTTGGTTGCCATTGAAATACAATATATGGAGAAAAATCCTGGAAGGTTTTCCTCAAAAAACTTAATTTCTTTTCGACTGAAGAAAGAAAGACATGAACATCTTGGATGACATGGGGGGTGAGTAAATTATCAGGAAATTTTCATTTTGAAGTGAACTAATCCTTTAAGCTTGAAAGACTAAAATACTATTTTCTTGTAAAATGTACTCCAATAATCTTTATTTTAATTACAACTTCGAAAAATCTTTTTTATAGTGAATCAGGAATTAATTTATAATTGTAATATATACATTTCAGAGCTATAAGACTTTGGTAATAAGAGCTACATTTCTTTGAAGTCTTAAACCATAACATTTTAAATAGATTATTTAATCCAAAAGAGAAGATGTCTTACTTTGTAGTTGAATAAATAAAATAAAATAAAATAAAATAAAATAAAATAAATTGAAATAAAATAAAATAAAATATCACACTTTAGATTAGGGTCCAATTCTCACTATTAACTACTAACTACGATTTTGCCTCAATAAACTCCTAATTACTGCTTATTAATAGTTAGTAAGGAAGTTGTTAAGTTTAGGTATTGGGTAAGATTAGGGGATGTAGAATATGGTCATGCCGAATAAGGCATTAATATGTGCTAATAAACAGCCAATATCCTAGTAATGTGCATGCTAGTTAATAGTGAGAATTGGACCTCTAAACTAAAGTGTGATTCATGTCATTCCTGGTAGGCCATTAGGTCATGCACACACCACATTGTGCAGGGACCTAATGCAGCATGGGTAATTTAGGATAGTCTTTCACAACCTCTCAATTTGTCCTATATTAGCAGTAGCGTGTTGTGAGGTTATCCAGTGCACAGGGGAGCGGTCAGTTCTGAGGCCACTCAAGCGCAGCTCGGCTAATTTAGCCTGTACTGACTTTAATTAGCATGGTTGTAATGGGATTCTGCCAGTACAACAGCACTCTGACTTTAGCCAGACCACAAACAAAGCGGAAGAACAACTCTTTACCCATCCTCTCTATTTCTCTGTTTCTGTCTGAACACAAAACTTGAATTCTGGCAAAGCCTGGAAGATCAGTATAACACTAATGTCTGTAATGATGTGTTATTACTCCCAGCCATTTCCCTAATAGACAATTCAATTATCTGTGTAGAAACACTAAGCAGGTTTCTCTTTCTTGGGCTGTTCATATCCACTATTATAAAAAAACGGTTTATGAATGTATCTGTCCTTTGCTTCTGGAGTGCTTAACGTTGCCTATTATTGTGATTTTTAAGCTCTCGCATTTGCAATGGTAATTTATGTCATTTCAGTGACTCATACAGAGATTTTCTCTATAGGCAGAGAGAAAGAGAAACATGCAAACAGAGGCGGTTCACACTTGAGCTCTGGCCAGTTTTTATCTCGCTGCATGATTAATGTTCTAACGAGATGAGGACCGTGACTTTGAGCTGGTCATTTACACTCACCAATTGGGTAAAGGCCTTCTCTAAAATCATTCTGTATATACATAAAAAAAATGGTCCCACTTTATATTAGGTGGCCTTAACTACTATGTACTTACATCAAAAAATAAGTACAATGTACTTATTGTGTTCATATTGTATTGCAAAACACTTTTGCTGATATTGAGGTGGGATACGGGTAAAGTTAGGGACAGGTGTGGTGGTATGGGTAAGTTTAAGGGTAGGGTTAGGGACAGGTGTGGTGGTATGGGGTAGGTTTAAGGGCAGGGTTAGGTGTAAGGGAAGTGTCAACAGTGTAATTATAAATGTAATTACAGAAATGAATTACAGATGTAATTACATGCAGGTATTTTTTAAAATATAAGTACAATGTAAAAACATGTATGTACACAATAAGTGCATTGTATCAAATTATTAATTTAAATGTTAGTACATAGTAGTTAAGGCCACCTAATATAAAGTGGGACCAAAAAACTTGTCAAAGAGATGAACAATGCCTAAAAAACTAAAGTTGGGTGCAAATTATTATTATTATTATTATTATTATTATAGACCCACTACAAAGTAGGACCCAATTTATTGAATATTCACAATGTTTTACTATGATTTTGCTGACTATTAATTAATAAATAAAAAATTAATTTATTTGGTCATTAAATTATCTTAAAGAGTGTGTCATTAGACTTATTTTATGATCTCTCCTTTTCTAGAAGTATGAGATTTACGGCAGATTTTTAGTTGTTACAGTTAAATACAAATACGTACATTACCATTCAAAAGTTTAGGGTCAATAAAAAAATTGACAGAAATTCTTCTCTAATACTTTTATTTAGCAAGGATGCATTAAATTGATCAAAAGTTACAATAAAGACATGTATAATGCTACAATTTTCTATTTCATATACACAGATTTCTATTTCAAATAAATGCTGTTCTTTTGAATTTTCTATTCATCAAAAAATATATAATTTTTTTTTTTTTAAAGTATCACAGTTTCCACAAAAATATTAAGCAGCACAACTTTTTTCTTGAGCACCAAATCAACTTTTCACATTTCTGTGATTCTCAGAAGCGGAAGTCGTCATAGTTGTGTAAACATCTATAGCGGTGAATGGGAGACAACAGCAAATATAATTTTTGTATTTGCATTTGCTCTAATAGCAAAAGAAAAACAGTGATAGCATTTCCACGTCTTTCCAAAAGAGGGAAAAAATATAGAGTGATTGATTACATTTACTGCCAAGGTAATATAACACAAAGTATAGTGTTATAAATGTGTATAAAAATGAAAAATAAAAATATTAAAAACTATACTAGATTTGCGATGTTGATAACTGTGAAAATGTGTCTGTAAAAAGGGTCCATTAGAATGATTTCTGAAGGATCATCAGCTTTGCATCACAGGAATAAATAAAACTGTTATGTATATTCAAATCATAAACATTTATCTTAGATTGTAATAATATTTCACAATATTACTGTTTTTTTCTGTATTTTTGATCAAATAAATACATCCTTGGTGAGCAAGAGACTGACCCCAAACGTCTGAATGTTTTTTCAGAAATGTCTATGCTGCAAATTTCCATTAAAGGGTCACACAAAAACTAATTTGCTTTTAAAATATCACACTGATTAATAAAGAAGGATTTCCTAATGGATTTCCTTAAGTCTTCAGTCAATCACTGTTTCCCCAATAGGTGGTCAGAACGCTTTTTAAACCCTATGTGTGCAGAGATTGACAAAACCCTGATGAATGTCAACATTCTGCGCATCCGTCAGGTGTTAAGAGGTCTTCTGAGTTGCTATGGTGACCTGAAATGTTTCACCATGGAGAAAATGCGGCGCTGTACACATCAAACGCCCACAATCAATAAAACCGCAATGAGTCTCAAGATGTAATTACTGTTCTGGTAATACGACTTGCTGTATTCCGTATAGCATTCAAGATAAAATGTGTCATTTCTGTGCAAATAACAGAAATGCATGTATAAGTTCCATGTGTAAGTTGTAAGAAAATATAGCAAATAGGTTGTGTGTAATGTGCCACAAAGGCAACATATGGTGTCCACACAAAAAGCTTGAAGATTGGTTGGCATGGCAGTTTGAGCGTGAGGTAGTAAGGGAACACGCAAGCCACGTATGTCTGGTGGCAGTTGGTCACTTCAGGGGGCTCTTACCTAATTCTGGGATCTTTGGCCACAGGCACGTCCCTTCCAGCCAGTCCTCGGCTTTGGCCCCTCGCTGAGCCCCACCTGTGCCTGAGGGCCCAAGAGCCAGGCTGCATCGCAATCATAGAGTGCACAGAGTCGCCTGCAGGGAGATACAGTATGTTCTAGATTATTCTCATGGCGGAAGACTGACGTAAAACATTAATCATTTCCACGATCATGAACCATTTCCATACTCATGACCACACTGTATACATATAATATTAGTTCTAGGGATGTTAAACATACTTTTTGTACTTTTAAATGCAAAAAGATACCAGTCTTTTAACAGTATTGACTGTATTGACTTGTATTTATAATTTGAGGGCTTTTTATATTATAATATAATATAATATAATACAATATAATATAATAATTTATTTTACATTTGATTTTTTTATTGTACTTTTATATTAATGGTCTTTGGTCTTTATTTGATCACTTTATAAACTTGATAAAGAAATGTTTATTTAATTGATAAACTCTTGAAAGCTACATGCAATACATTAATTTTGTTAATATTTATATTAATATTTAACATTTAAAATAAAGGGAATAATTGAATTTCACTGGTATTATCAACTACTGAAATTTTAGTGTCGTGATAAGTCAGTTCAGTTTTTCTTTAAAGCACCTTCACCAAATTAGTTTTTAGCTCATCATAACTCACACAGCTTGTGTGAGAAGTTAAAATTAAAGGCAATAATTCAAACCGTGATCAGAAGGTATTTAAAAGCTCTCCAACAAGACTTCTGCTCGTTTCCTCATTGCCGGTGGAGAAATATGACGATTTGACGTTCTATTAGAATTAGAATGTATAATTGTCATGCTGAAGTTTCTAATTATTACCCTCCATTGGCATTTAGATGTGGACTTCATTAATCTCCCAGAGAATTATTTCAGACACACTCTCAAGGTTCAGTGTGCCTGAAGCTCCAGATAGGAGAAATTAATTCAACTAAACTTTGTTTCACTGTGCAGTACCTTTCCTTTTCTCCATTTGGTATCTGTACAAAAACAGCTAAGGGACAAATTCACTAAATCGTTGCAGCACTTTTGCCCGTGGTATTGTCACACACACACACACACACACACACACACACACACACACACACACAAATACTCGGTTTCGTTATCTTTGTGAGGAATCTCCATGGGCATAAGGACTTTTATACTGTACAAACTGTATATTCTATCCCCTTACACTAACCCTACCCCTACCTACCCATCACAGAAAACTTTCAGCATTTTTACATTTTCAAAAAATGTCACTTAGTATGATTTTTAAGCTGTTTTCCTCATGGGGACTAAAAAATGTCCCCATAACATAGGGTTTACCAGGACACACACATGTTGGATTTCCATGTTTTATGGGAACTTTCCATATAGACATAATGATTTATATATACTGTACAATCTGTGTTCTATCCCCTAACACTAAACCTACCCGTTACAGAAAACTTTCAGCATTTTTACATTTAGTATATATTTATAAGCTGTTTTCTTTAATGTGGACCAAAAATGTATCAAAATTTCAGAATTAAAATGTTTGGTATTACATCTGTATTACCCTTTCTTTTGGTAACACTTTACAATAAGGTTTCAATAATTAACGTCTCGTATGTAACCCTCGTTCCTGAGGAGGGAACGGAGACGTACGTCGGAACTGACCAACGAATTGGGGATCGTTTAAGAGACCAATCTACTTCGAGTGTTTTAAAACGAGCCAATGAACATTGGCATGCGGTTCACGCATTCCACGCTCCTCCCGCAGCGCGGGTATAAATAAGGAAGTGGAAGCACCGCATCTTTGCTTTTCCGGTGAGGAGCCGAACTAGTGACTCGGCCGTTCAGCGGAGGTACAGCACCTGTGGCGACGGGACGTACGTCTCCGTTCCCTCCTTCAGGGAACGAGGGTTACATACGTAACTGAGACGTTCCCTTTCAGGGAACGAATTGGGGATCCTACCAACACGCCACATGCACTGGCCCTTCCAGCGCTCTGCGTGAGCTCCCTGGGCCGCCCCTATGTTGGAGCGGCAAGTCAGGGCTCTAGCAGAGAAGGTCAGTCACTGCTGTTCCGCAAGACCCACTCAGTGTGACTATTGGATAACGCTGGGAAAGTGTGCCATCTTGGAGATGGAACGCTGCGGAGCCACACTCCAGGAGGAAGCCACACTTCTAGTTGAGTGCACTCGCAACCTGAACGGGCAAGGCACGTCTTGGGACTGGTAGGCCAAGACGATAGCATCCACTATCCAGTGGGCTAACCTCTGCTTGGAGACAGCCTTTCCCTTCTGCTGGCCTCCGTAACAGACGAAGAGCTGCTCTGAGGTCCTAAAGCTTTGAGTTCGGTCCACGTAGGCGCGAAGAGCGTGGACGGGACAGAGCAAAGCTAGGGCTGGGTCTGCCTCCTCCGAAGGCAGCGCTTGCAGGTTCACCACCTGGTCCCGGAAGGGAGTGGTGGGAACCTTGGGCACGTATCCAGGCCGGGGTCTCAGGATGACGTGAGAGTTAGCCGGCCCGAATTCTAGGCACGATTCGCTGACCGAAAGTGCATGCAGGTCCCTTACCCTCGTAAGACGTACACTTTGAGGGTGGAGGGAGACAGCCTTCGCTCCAGCCCATCTTGCAGGAAAGAAAGCACGACACTAACCGAACACCTTCGGGGTCTTCCCGGCGGAAAGAGCACCACTCAACGAACAGGTTCCACTTCAACGCATAGAGGCGCCTCGTAGAGGGGGCTCTAGCAGAAGAGATGGTGTCTACCACAGCTTGTGGCAGGCCACCTAGAACCTCCGTGTCCCGTCGAGGGACCAGACATGGAGTTTCCAGAGGTCTGGACGCGGGTGCCATAGAGTGCCCTGTTCCTGAGAAAGCAGGTCCTTCCTCAGAGGAATGGGCCAGGGAGGGGCTGTCGCGAGGAGTGTTAGTTCGGGGAACCAGGTCCGGTTGGGCCAGTAGGACGCAGCTTACAAGACCTGCTCCTCGTCCTCCCTGACTTTGCACAGAGTCTGTGTAAGAAGGCTCACTGGGGAAAACGCATACTTGCGTAGGTCCCGGGGCCAGCTGTGCGCCAGTGCATCCGTGCCGAGGGTGCCCCCGGTCAGAGAATGGTACAACTGGCAATGGGTCGAGTCCGGAGAGGCAAACAGGTCTACCTGTGCGGCTCCGAAGAGGTCCCATATCAGCTGGACCACCTGGGGATGGAGTCGCCACTCTCCCAGAGGTGTCGGCTGTCGTGAGAGCTCGTCGGCTGTCCGATTGAGCGCACCAGGGATGTGAATGGCCCGAAGCGACCTCAGATGCTTCTGACTCCAAAGGAGGAGATGGCGGGTGAGTTGCAGCATGCGCCGGGAGCGTAGACCACCCTGTCGGTTGATGTACACAACGGTCACAGTGCTGTCCGTACGGACCAGTACGTGCTTGCCCTGTAGCGGCTTTTTGAGGCGACCCAGCGCAAGACGTACTGCTAGCAACTCTAGGCAGTTGATGTGCCAATGCAGTTGGGGCCCCTTCCACAGACCCGAAACTGCATGCCCGTTGTACGTGGCCCCCCAGCCGGTGGACGAGGCATCCGTGAAGACCACAGCATGCCTGGACACCTGTTCTAAGGGCACTCCCACCCGTAGAAACGAAGGGTCCAACCACGGGCTGAAGGTTTGGCGACAGTAAGGAGTAACTGGGACCCGGTACTTGCCGCTCTGCCACACCCATCTCGGGACTCGGCCGTGGAGCCAGTGCTGAAGCGGTCTCATATGAAGCAATCCGAGCGGCGTTACTGTGGCTGCAGATGCCATATGCCCCAGGAGCCTCTGAAAAAATTTTAGTGGGACCGCTGTTCTGCCATTGAACGTATTCAAGCAGTTTAACACTGACTGGACTCGTTCCTCTGTGCGGCGCGCAGTCTGGTTGACTGAATCCAGCTCCATACCGAGATAAGAGATCCTCTGCGTGGGGCAGAGTTTGCTCTTCTCCCGGTTGACCCGAAGTCTCAACAGGCTGAGGTGACTGAGCACCAGGTCCCTGTGCGACAGGGACAGCCTGAATGGGAGGACTTTCTTCCTTCAGGTCGATCGCTGCAAACCAATCTTGGGGACGGATGCATTTAAAAATGCGTTTCTGCATTAACCTCTTGAACGGGAGCTTATGCAGGGACCGATTCAGGACACGCAGGTCCAAGATTGGTCGTAACCCACCGCCTTTCTTGGGTACAATGAAGTAGGGGCTGTAGAACCCCGACCTCATATCGGCTGGAGGAACCGGCTCGATCGCGTCCTTCGCCAGCAGGACATCGATCTCTGACCGCAAGACATGAGCATCGCTGCTTCGCACGGAGGTGAAGTGGATGCCCTTGTACTTGGGAGGCCGGTAGGCGAACTAAATCGCATAGCCGAGTCTGATGGTATGGACGAGCCAGCGATACGGCCTGGGGAGCGCTAGCCAGGCCCCCAGAGACCAAACAAGCGGGACCAACGGCACCACAGACGTACCCGGGGTGGGGCAGCGAGGTGGAACACACAGACCCGACTCGGGAGGCCCGGAGGCGGCCCAGAGTGTTGTCTGAGTATTCCAGGGTGGGGCAGAGCTGAACGCTCAAGCCCTTACGAGAAAGGTGAGATGAACAGCGCGCCGATGTGATTACGTTCCCCTGAGAGAACATAGATCACCCACGAACACAATCTCACATGTTTATATGTGAGAGAGATCGTGGCCGTCAAATGAGAACAGGAAACAACCGCATCCAGAAACACACGGTTTCAATGACATCTTGAAAAAGACGCAGGGTCAAACCGTAAAACGCTCTGACAGTGCTGAAGCACACAGGGGAACGGCCGCGGCTCACAGCAGTTCGAAAGTGCAAAGATTAACGTTAACAAAGATTAACAAATACAGTAACAAATGTATTGCTTATTGTTAGTTCATACATTAACTAATGCTAACAAATGAAACCTTATTGTAAAGAGTTACCTTTTTTTATTATCACAAACCAACCAGTTTAATAATCCATAATCCAGTTTAACCAGATGCTAAATTAAATACTAAAGTGGAAACTGTTATTAATTTGTATTTTTATATATGCAGCCTGCTATATCATTTTTAAAATACCATTGATTTTCACTATAAAATTATTCTTGGTAAATTTGTGTTTATATTATTTGTCTATATTCTGTTTATATTATTATGCATATTTAATATTTATTTTAAGATGTACAATTCTAATATATTATTTAGAACATGACTTAGTTAGTCTATTTAGTTTTTCCCTACTACAAAGCCTAATTAAATTTTCCTCTATAAACAAAAAATTATTTAATCAATCGAAATGCTTTTTTATAAATACAATGAAAGATATTTTTGTTGTGATCAATAAATTACCATAAAATCCTGATGTATTGAATATGAATATGATTTGTCTAAATGCTCAATAGACAATTCAGTTTCAAATATATACATTTTTCTGACTATTATTTAATATGTTAGGCTTTACACAACTAAAGAGTGGAGGATAAATGCTGTGCAGTCCCTCTAAAGTACAGTCTACTGCATCCTCTAATTGTGCACTTAGAACTGCGAGACTGGGAATTGGCATGCAAATTATGTTCAGTATAGATTTTAAGGGTCCATTTGAACCGTTACCCGATTTGCATAATCCCTTTACTAAAAAAGGCTCTAAAACAATGCAGACATCGCTTTCAAATAAATGTTGCTATCAGCAAGAACGTTTCATTCTTAGTGAATTCCCCTCTAATTCTGCATGAAGTGTGTTTGTGTGGTAGTACACCAAAAGAAGAACAAAAAAAACAGGAAAGTGAAAGAGACAAAACAAAGAAAAGCGTGAGAATGTGGTAGCATGTGTGACTAAATATGGTGAGAGAGAGAGCAGTTGGGTGGACACGACAATTACGGCCTAATTTATGATTCAGTGTCGGTGAAATTGGGTTTTACAGGTTGCCATAGAGATACATTCTGAAAATTCCCTGCAAAGCTATTTATCCATAATGTCAAATGTTATTGCCCACAATTTCTCTTCAGTGGAGGCTGATGCACACCACCAATCAGAAGAGCGGAAGATTTGCGTGTGTAAACATGGGTCCATCCTAAATAGCCTACATGCGCAAGTGTTATCGATGTGTGTGTCTGTGTGTTGTTTAAGGTTTTATATGTGGCTGCATGCGAGCGGCAGGTGTGACCGCGATCGCCTCGGTTAAAATTTCACTTCTCGTCTGCAGAAACAACTGTGTCCGACTGAGCTTTTGCAGCTGAGGTCAATGGCTTGACATCTCACAGGAAAACTGTACAGAAGCCTGCAGGTGATAAAAACATACTGCAAAACCTCATTTATAAAATTGATAGTTTCTCTAAACTCTGTCTGACTGATTGAGCCATGTTCAAAGCCATTGTAAACATACACCTGTGGCCACATATTCTATGTCAATAGAATATGTTAGGCTAATTAAATGTATTACTTGGTGGAAGAATTGTTATTATTATTTTTAGTATTATTAAATGTAACAATTTATTAAAGACTTTTATTATGCTGTTTAATAAAAAGCAACAAGGGATATTTTTCAGTGACTCTTTCTGCAGGTTACATTGTTATGCCAGTAGGTGGCAACAAATAACTATCTTAAAGAGTGTATGTGAGTGTGTCATTCAATCATTTATTCAGCCGATTTGTTCAAAAAATGATTAATTCAGGGAACAAATCAAGTGAGTGGCTGCATCCAAAATCGCACACTTCTACACTGTAAAAATATATATATGATCAATAGTTATGACAACATATGTTTTTACATTGCTTTAACTCATCAAAATAAGTTAAGCAATTTTCAACTTTTTTTTATAAGTTATACAAGATTCAACAATTTTTTTAAAAGTCAGTTTAATGTAAAAGTTGAAATGCCTTAAACATCCAAGTTGATTGTACCTAAAAATTTAAGTCAGCAACTTTTTTTTACAGTGTAGAGCTGGGTATTGACACAAATTTTATGATTCAATCAATTTGATTTCAATTCACAAGCTTGTGATTTGATTCGATATCAATTAATTTGGATATTGTCACAATTCACTAGTGAGAGCACCTGTGATTACCACCAGAGGGCACTCCACCCCGGACTGTCACTCCATCAAGGACTACATTTCCCATAACTCACTACCCGGACTCATCATCCCTGATTACATCCACCTGTGTCTCATTACCCTGTTCACCTCACCCTATATAAACCTGGTTATCTCAGTCATTCATTGTGAAGTCTTGTTTGTTGTAATACTGCATTTCTGAGCGTTTTCCCTGGTTTCTTGTCTCTTGGTTTTGGATTACTTGCCCGTTCCGTGGATTACCCTTTTGCCTGTCTCTCCTGTCTTGTTTGCCTGTTTGGACTGATTGCCTGTGTATGACCTTTTGCCTGTTTTGACTACGATTGTGGATTACCCTTTAATAAAGCTGCGCTTGGATCCTCAGCCTTCGTGTCTCAGAGCAGTTCATTACAGATATACTGTATATCAGGTACAGTACAAAAAATAAAAAAACTAAAACTAATGTTGTAAACTCTATAGGGAGTCAGTTGGTACTACATTACTATAATATTGAAGGTTAAAATGAACTGATTCGTATACAAACACAAATTACACACAAGGAATTTTTTTTTTTTTTTGCTATAATACTAAGTTTATAATGCATAATTATGTTTTTACTCCAATTACTTTTTTGAAACTAATAAACATTTAAATGGTGGCTATTATAAAAACTAGATGGATTTATTCAAACATAGGCCTACATTAAATATTGAAGAACCGTAAAAAAAATGAATATGTAATATGCTGCATATAGTATATTTAGTAAAATGCTTCTCTCTAGAGTTAATTTTTCTAGCTGAATAACAAGTTTATGGTCACTGGCTTTTCTGAGGTAAATGTCTTTATTTTGTTGACTTGTAATTGTGGGGAGGTTCAAAAGATTAAAAAGTAGTTTTTAACTTTAGTTGTCTCCAAAAATTCTGAGTCTGGTTTAATAATATCTAAAACATGAAACTATTTCTAACTTCCTCTTCCTTTCTACTAAGTCTTTACGGATTACATTCATACTACACACTATATACTGTAGAACATACTTTTTTAGCGGTTGCAAAGTAATTATTCATAATAAGTACGTACTCATGAGAGTATGCAATTTTGGACACAGCCTTTCACTTTAGATATTTTATCATCCCATGAGGCAATGGGAGAGGATTTGTGAATGGCAGTAAAGCGCCGCAACTGATGCTGGTAGGTCACATGATAATGACAACATAGCGAATTTAGTACGTATGGATCACATTCATGCTACACACATTCATACTATTCATACTTAGCAGTTGCTAAGTATTTACTTATTCAAAATAAATACTTACTCAAGAAAGTATGTGATTTCAGACACAGCCAGTGTTTTTATGAGTGATTCATTGAATCATTCACTCAAATGATTTGTTCAAACACACTGATTCATTCAGAAATGGAACAAATGACTGAGTTGACTCGTTAACTCAAATGATTCATTCAGAAAGGTTTCATTCAGGAATAAAACACCCTATTGTGTGTTGTTCGGAGAGACAAACTATTTTCAAATTATTTACGTTGGTAAAGCTAACTGATAAGAATATGTGTCAAAAAAATTAATGTCAATATTAATTTCTAATATTGCTTAACTAACTTTAGATCTATGCTGGTTTAGCACTGCACCAGGCATATTTCTGTCTGTACAAATTAAGCCTGCCACAATTAACGATGTGCTGTTTTAACGTCACCAGATTTTTATAAAAAGATCATTATTAAATTATATTAAAGCAAGGGAATCTGGCTGGTGAGTCGTCAAGTATTTTGCTATGAAAATTGTGCTGTTACCTGATTCACACAATTCCTTTAGTGCATCGGATGCTAAAAATGCAGAAATCATGTTAAAAAAAAAAACAAATAAACAAACTAAAAAAAAACTTGGCTACCAGTAGGTGGCTAGGTGCAACTGATTCTTAGTGAATCCTCTGAAAGCCTGTTTTTGTGTATGTGATATATTACGGCTGTGAATTCACCCTTTTTCTAACAATAATTCACATTTGTGGGGAAAGAAGATGCGTAGGCATCGCAGACCGTTAGCAGGAAATTTGATTTGCTCGTGACAGTTCAGTCAGACCTGTGAGAACATGTTTTATGTTACCATGGAAAAGAAGAGGACCAGACACTCAATAAAATCCTTTCAAGGCTCAAAAAAGTACAATGGTTTTTACGTTAGTGTAAGAACAACAATAGATTGCTATTGTTATCCAGTAAAAGCATTCAATTATGAAGTACTCGCATGATCACACGTCTGAATCCAGTGGCTGGTTTTCAAACAGATGATCCACTCATTACAACCTTCTTGGATCATGAAACGCAACAGGTAGAGCAGTATGTTTGAGTTGACACTGAGAATGGTTTTTCTTGTCAAGATCAGCTGAACCTAAAGTGTTAATTCACCCCAAAATTAAAACTGGCCCACTGACAATTTTAGAAGGGGATAAAAAATGTTGAAAATTCTGAATTTGATATTATTACTCTTTTCATTCTGCTTTCTAAAGACTGGCCAATTACAAAACTAATTTTAAATGAAATGTGAATTTATATGAACATACACCGATCAGGCATAACATTATGACCACTGACAGGTGAAGTGAATAACACTGATAATCTCTTCATCACGGCACCTGTTAGTGCGTGGGATATATCAGGCAGCAAGTGAACATTTTGTCCTCAAAGTTGATGCGTTAGATGCAGGAAAAATGGGCAAGCATAAGGATTTGAGCGAGTTTGACATGGGCCAAATTGTGATGGCTAAACGACTGGGTCAGAGCAGAGTGTTCCCGGTCTGCAGTGGTCAGTATCTATCAAAAGTGGTCCAAGGAAGGAACAGTGGTGAACCGGCGACAGGGTCATGGGCAGCCAAGGCTCATTGATGCATGTGGGGAGCGAAGGCTGGCCCGTGTGGTCCGATCAAACAGACGAGCTACTGTAGCTCAAATTGCTCAAGAAGTTAATGCTGGTTCTGACAGAAAGGTGTCAGAATACACAAGGCATCGCAGTTTGTTGCGTATGGGGCTGCATAGCCGCAGACCAGTCAGAGTGCCCATGCTGACCCCTGTCCACCGCCTAAAGCGCCAACAGTGGGCACATGAGCATCAGAACTGAACCACGGAGTAATGGAAGGTGGCCTGGTCTGATGAATCATGTTTTCTTTTACATCACGTGGATGTCGGGTGCGTGTGTGTCGCTTACCTGGGGAACACATGGCACCAGGATGCACTATGGGAAGAAGGCAAGTCGGCGGAGGCAGTGTGATACTTTGGGAATGCTTTTGGGAGTTTATGCTGGGAAACCTTGGGTCCTGCCATCCATGTTACTTTGATGTACCACCTATCTAAGCATTGTTGCAGACCATGTACACCCTTTCATGGAAACGGTATTCCCTGGTGGCTGTGGCCTCTTTCAGCAGGATAATGCACCCTGCCACAAAGCAAAAATGGTTCAGGAATGGTTTGAGGAGCACAACAACGAGTTTGAGGTGTTGACTTGGCCTCCAAATTCCCCAGATCTCAATCCAATCGAGCATCTGTGAGATGTGCTCAACAAAGTCCGATCCATGGAGGCCCCACCTTACAGGACTTAAAGGATCTGCTGCTAACATCTTGGTGCCAGATACCCCAGCACACCTTCAGAGGTCTAGTGGAGTCCATGCATCAACGGATCAGGGCTGTTTTGGAAGCAAAAAGGGGAACCAACACAATATTAGGAAGGTGGTCATAATGTTATTCCTGATCGGTGTATATGTACCTAGTGCAAATAAAAGTAAATTATAAAGATGCAATTTCAGCAAAGTTCATGTAAATTTTAATCACTTATTATTCATTTAGTTCAATGACTATTAAAGCCAAATTTTATATTTTAAAGCCATTTTTAAAACAACATGCTGTCTTTATAATATCATGTTTAATATATTTTACACAGTAGAATGACATAGCTACTTTAGGAAGGGGATCCCATATGGGGATAATCATATCTGAAGCTCATTGGCATCAAAAAGTCTGAAAACACCCATAAATGAAAATTCACTAGAAATCCTGCTTCTCAAATCTCATTTGTGTATGTTGAAATGTAAAGGTTTTGACCTAATAACTGCTAAGAGGACAAAGTCTATAAATCTGAAGTTGAGGGTTTAATTTCAGTCAGTGTGCTCCTAAGCAAAGAACTCTATAAGGGGTTTGTCCTTAAAAAGACACTGGATAAAAGTAAATGACGTACACATTCCAGAAAAAGTGGCTCCTGATCATTCGCTGTAAGAGAACATTCAATAATTCATTGACGGAATGAAAGGAATTCAGAAATGTTCATGCACTTTTTCATGAAACGTCAGCCATCAGTCGGACTGCGCGCTCATTTCCTGCACATCCTAGTCTGGGTGATTTGAGGTGTGTGAGTCTCTCTGCTACGGCCAGATGGTTACACTTCAGTGGATTTGATGGAAACGTCACGCCTGTTACTCACAGTGTGAGTCCATTCAGTACAGATGCTACTAGAGAAATTTCTTAACTAAAATTTGTGGGTGAAGGTAATTCATTAAAAAAAAAACAGATTAACAGATTAAAGGAATATATTACTCATAAGTGCACTCAAAAAAAGATGCCTCTTTTTGAGATTTACGCAATTTAATCGAAAATTTTACTGAGTAATCCTTACGTAATTTAATTCAATTATTCAATTAAACTACGTAAGGATTATTCAATTCAAGCTGAAGGAATTTTACTATTAATTAAATTTAATCTTAAAAAGTGAGTGTGGTACTTACTATTTTTCTATATATAAAAATGTTTTTCAACATTGATAATAATAAGAACAATTAATAATTGAGAACCAATAATAACTGATCATAATTGAGCACTAAATCAGCATATTAGAATGATTTCTGAAGGATCATGTGACACTGAAGACTGGAGTAATGGCTGCTGAAAATTCAGCTTTGCATCACAAGAATAAATTACAGTGTAAAATATATTAAAATAGAAAGTATATATTAAATTACTTTAAAGTATTGACTGCGAAGTTTATCTTTTTGCTACCCACTATTAGAGTAATGTATAAACCTGAAAAAAAATCATTTTCAATTCAGTTCTACATTTATTTGTATAGTACAGAGCACAGCACATGACATGCGGGGGAAAAAAATATGTACTTTATATCATGGTCATGAATTAACAATTCGTTCCCACGACGTCAGCACATATTACAAATTTTTTCCCTCGTTTTACAGTTTTTCTTGATTGCTAACACACAATTCATGAAACAATTATGAAAACTAAACAAAATCTCAAAACTACACACCAGCTTGTACAAACCTCAAACTTCCTTGTCAAATTCAATATTTTAGTCAAAAACATATTCTCTTTTGTCAGAATCAGACTTTGGTCTCAGATGACACAAAACCCAACAAATACACAGACTAGTCCACTGCCTAGAAAACACTAGTGAGATCAATTCATAACACTGTTACAAAAACAATCAGGAATCATTTTACAGCTCAATGTCTATTACAGTATGCAACATAAATAGAGGGGTGCAAGATACAGTAAAATTCAACAATAAGCTTTATGAAAAGTTTATTTTCATTACACTACTGTAAAGAGATCTTGCAGTAGATGAAAAACACTAGAAAAGAAAAGTTGAAATACAAAAGAATTGAATATGATCCTGGTATGCATTACAATACAGTATACTGTCAATTACAGTACAGCAAAAAAATAAAAAATAAATAAATTCTGCATCCTCTGCCAAATTGCATTACAGTACTGATAATGACCATATCAGAGCAGTTTTTTAGTCTTCTAACAAAAGACTTTCCCTACCTAGGCAGTCATCTCTCAGTTCTGCAAAAAATACCAAATGTAAGAAGTACTTGGCTACAAATCAGTTTGACAATTATGAGATTGAGGGTGTCCAACATGTGCTACAGTATTTACTGTACATAAAATAGTGAAAGTTCTCTCATCTAAAGTACTGTGTACTGTAATTATACTGTGTGTGTAAGTAGTATAAAAACACTGTAGATGAGCCTGTAGCCCAACTTCCCTCATGGTCATTCCATGCACAAGAACATGGTCAACTATAGTGCTGTATTTTAACAGGAACAAATGTGTTTTTCTACCTCGTCCCCTTCATTTTTATTTCCCTCACCGCTTCCTCTTCCTCTTTGTCTCTCACCACTAGGATTCATTTTCCAAAGCACATACTGTAATCCCCCATGGCCCTATTTATATTATCCTGAGATTCTGATTGGTGTGTCATCAGTTTTGCTACTTAATGTTTACACATGGATAAATGTGTGCTATTTGAGTTCACAGTATGACACTTGAGTTAATTATATTATGTTTTCTGAATGAGAGCATGGTTAAACCTGTGCAAAATGAGGACATTTTTGTGTAGAGTTTTGCAGAAAATACTGAGAAAATTGGAACGTGTGAAAACAGGTGAAACATTTTAAGAAACTGTTTCTTTGTTTCTTGAACTGAATGAATGGTTTGGGAAATTGGGCCAACTGAATCAGGTATAGTGTGTTAGCAACCAGGAAAAACTCTAAGTGAATTGTGCGCATGATATAATAATTAATTCCCACCTTTTACTACATCATGGCCATGTTGTAATAATTCGTTCCCTTGTTTTAGTTAAATCAAAAAGTCCCCATGTAGTCAATAATTGTATCCCTTAAAACTCATCTTTGATCACTAAAATTAAATATTTAAATGTTTTTTTCTTGTGAAAAAAAAAAATTATTTGTTACTTAAAATAGCTTGAATGTAACTCTACACCCTTGCTTCATTTACTATACGCAGATTCATGAATATGCAAATTAGCCCCACCCCCACTCACTCACACCAGCTCAGAAATACAGTCGGCCAACTTACTGAGGTAAACGCTGCACAATGGCGCTTTTTACAACGTCGGACACATAACGGTAATTAATATGATTATCCTTTTGCTTGACTACGTTATCAAACAGCTAATAATGTGTTGCTAATGTTACACAAACCATGTTCTCGTTCGCCATCTCAGTCTGCCTTCTAAAAATTCAGTTTTTTCAGTATCCTTAGAAACGTCAGTGGAGAAAGGCATATAGTTCATCATAACATCATAATATACATCATATACATAATTCACAAGCTATATTGCTAAATCTACCCGGTTTTTCATATCAACAGAAAAATATACCGGAATAACCTGGCTTCTCTTGAGACTCGCCTTCTTCAGAGAATAGTTAATGATATGCTAAAGCCAGTTTAGCATATCATTATGCTAAACTGGCTTAGCATGCAAAGTTTGTGACGTCAGAAACACCAGCGATTTTAAGCCACGTTTTTGAGACTGTCTTTGGTACTCAACAATGGTGTTATGAATTTGCACATGGTTTGTCTTAAAGCATATTAAAAACACCACATAGACATATAAACAACATTTACACTTTAAGTTCTTATATATCAGACAGATCTCCAAGCTGGAGACTGTAAAGATTGTCAAGGCTTTCTGTAGGCCTTTGTGCGTTTGAGAGTGTGCCAGTATGTGTGTGTGTGTGTGCGTGCGTGTGTGTGTGTGTGTGTGTGTGTGTGTGAAAGTCAGAGTCTCATGTATGTCTAGCTGCTGTGGTATGTGTTAATGGCCTTCATTAGCACCACATAGTGAAGCAACAGTAGAGAACAGGACAGTCACAACAGGACTGTAAACGCAGAAAGACATGACACAGACTCAGACCAAAAATGCTGTTAAACACTGAAGACCTCAAAGGACCCTTGATTGATGAAGACCAGGTTCTCTTTGTTAATAGAACAGGACTGGAATATAATTGTCTAAATATACTACACCTTGTCAAATGTCTGATTAATAGCATCCGCTCTCGAATCGAAGCTAAACTACATTTCTGCTGAAAGTATCTATCAGAGAAGTTATAGGTCTTGAATAAAATATGACACATTAGGGATGTAATACCTCACTTCTGCCAGTGCAAAAATAGAGTTCTAATTGGAAAGCTCATATATTGTCATTATAATCATGGGCCTCATTGCTCACTGACAAACTCTGGCTCAAGACATCTATGCATCTGCCTAGCCTGACTGCCAACGCTCAGCCAGCTTCGTTTGCCTTTATACATGACTTGTAGTGTATCTTTGCTCGTCTGCTAAACTGTACAATTTGTTAGTTGCTCTTACTAAAAATAAATGAATAAAACAACATGAAAACTGATTGTCTTAAAAAAAACTAAATAAACATATTTAATTAGACCAATTAATGTAGAAACTCTGTACTCCTTTAACTATTTCTGTTTTCTGTCATTTGTTTCTTACCACTAATTTTAGTCTAATGACACAAACTTTAAATTCATGGCCAAATGAAAACCATATTACAATCATTTGATATTCATGTTGCTCAATTTTATATTGACAGCAAAATGATTGTGAATATTTTGAATATATAGTATATTGTGAATATTCAATAAATAGACTAGTCCTAATTAGCACTTTCGTATTAGCCACTCTGGCATAAAAAGCTTAACAAGTAATATAAAATAGAAACCTATTTATTATGAACAAAGTTTGAAGCATAAAAGAGAAAAATGACAACCGTTTCAAAATGTTTTAGAAGAAAAAAAAATGCATGTGCCTGGACCAAGTGTGTCTGAATTACATAAAAATTAAGCATTGCATAACCATTACATAACTATTTTTTAAATGCTGGCATGGGTTATTGTGACAAAAGGCATGAATCATGCTTACACACGTGTGATTAAAGCGGCATGCAAGTGTTGCACTCAAAAGAAAATGTTGTTTTTAACCTTGAATAACTGAGATTGACACCTGGCATTTGGAGGCAGATATTAATCAATTCACAGAGTGTTTCATTATACCTCACCGGTTCATTGAGGAAATAAATCCGGATTAACACGCTACAATAAGCCCAATTTCCTCTTTCTGGAAGGATAAATCATCCTCAAATGGAAAGGTAGCCTTTATGTTGTTGATTGGGCCTCACCTTGTGCTCCTTATCATTCCTGTCAGTCTAATTTACTTTTGGTGGACTGATCAGACCTTTGCTTTAATCCATTACTATGTAAAAAAAAAAAAAAAAAAAAAAATGCATTAAAGGTCCTTAATCTTGCAGCACACAACCTTCAAGGGGAACGATATAACAAAGTCCGGAAAAGGGAGGAAAAGCAATAAGGTCAATTTAATGAATGCTTTATCAAGGATCATCTCAAGGTGAGTAGATGTTCCTCTCTTGATTTAATAGGCTCAAATGTCAAACGCTATATCTGGCACGATTCGTGAGTAACAATCACACTCCCATCTTTAGAGCAATGACAGACTATACACAGAGGAGAGGGGGATGGATCTGACCTGGCCCAAAGCCTAGAGCTGTTCTCATGATGGCCAGTAAGTTGTTTGACAGATAAATATAGGGTTAGCTCAGCTATTTAATCATTTCTGTATTTTTCCTGTTTCCAACACACTTAAGGCTCAATAAGGACACTAACTAACAATATCATTCCAAATAAAAAGAACAGCTCAACGATAACAGCACAGAGGAATGATATTGTCGAAATCACTTTCAGAACGATTTATCCAGCTGATGAATGATAAAAACATTGACAGCCAATCAAAATCCATCATGCTTTAAAGAGGTGCAGAATTTAAAACAGCAGACAACATAACCTGCGTGTGCTAATAATAAACAGAACAATATTGTGCTTTGTGGATACTAGTAGTTATCATTACAGTTATCTTATCGTTCTTGGTGTGTGTGAACAGGCCTTTATAGGAGGAAATTCACCAAGAGACCATCCAAGCAGAACGTGCAATATAAATCAGAATATACAGTATTTCAGTGCTCAGTATTACAATTATAGTTTTTATTAATATTTTAAATTAGTTTTCTTCTTTCTTCAGTTTTAGTACATTTTAGTTAAACTAAATGAAAATGAAAAATGTTGCTGAAATAAAATAAGTTTAATTTTTTATATTTTATTTAATTTAACTTTTTTATCTCAAGTAACAAAAGGTTTTTAGGGTTTAAGTTTTAGTTAAAGGGATTGTTCACCCAAAAATGAATATTCTGTCATTAATTACTCATCCTCGTGTCGTTCCAAACCCATAAGACTTTCGTTCATCTTCAGAACACAAATGAAGATCTTATTGATGAAATCTGAGAGCTTTCTGTCCCCTACAGCCTACGCAACTACCACTTTGATGCTTCAAAAAGCTTATAAAGAGATTGTAAAACTAATCCATATGAATTGAGCGATTTAGTCCAACATTTTCAGAAGAGACACAATCGCTTTATATGATGAACAGATTGAATTTAGACTTTTATTCACATTTAAACATTCATCAATGCACACACCAGTTGTGGTAAACGGGAGCTCAAGCATGTTCACTTGACGTGCAAGAACAAATGTGGTTCATTCTTGTGTTACGCAGCACGTTTGAGCTTCCTCGAGAACCAGTGAGGTTCATTCTCGTGTTACGCAGCACGTTTGAGCTTCCTCAAGAACCAATGAGGTTCATTCTCGTGTTACGCAGCACATTTGAGCTTCCTCAAGAACCAATGAGGTTCATTCTCGTGTTACGCAGCACGTTTGAGCTTCCTCGAGAACCAGTGAGGTTCATTCTTGTGTTACGCAGCATGTTTGAGCTTCCTCAAGAACCAATGAGGTTCATTCTCGTGTTACGCAGCAGGTTTGAGCTTCCTCAAGAACCAATGAGGTTCATTCTTGTGTTACGCAGCACGTTTGAGCTTCCTCAAGAACCAATGAGGTTCATTCTTGTGTTACGCAGCACGTTTGAGCTTCCTCAAGAACCAATGAGGTTCTTTCTTGTGTTACGCAGCACGTTTGAGCTTCCTCGAGAACCAGTGAGGTTCATTCTTGTGTTATGCAGCACGTTTGAGCTTCCTCAAGAACCAATGAGGTTCTTTCTTGTGTTACGCAGCACGTTTGAGCTTCCTCAAGAACCAATGAGGTTCATTCTTGTTTTACGCAGCACGTTTGAGATTTCTCAAGAACCAATGAGGTTTATTCTCACGTGTCAAGCAGGTTTGGTTGAGCTTCTGTTTATGTCTGCTGATCAATGTTTATATGTGAATAAAAGCCTAAATTCAATTAAAAAAAACAATGAAAAAGCCTTGAGACGTGAAGCAAGGGACGAAGGCCTCCATATAGAGCATGTTCACACAGAAAATTATTTCAAAGCAGTGCAGTGGAACACAAATATGCATTCTGTGTGAATTGTGCTCGCTGATTTGGACGCGCTGCCAGCGGTATTTTAGCACCCAAATGACTAAAAGATGTAGCGTGTGTCTCTGTGACAGGGCTAGACTCTGTAAACAGCAAATAATAACGATTCAACCTTTTTAGACAATCAGAAATGCTCTTTAGCTCACTGCCTTTTACATGTTCTGATTTGATGACATCATGTCTCTGAAGGGCAGGGTTTTGTTAATAGGGCATGTAATTGAAGGAATTTGGGTATAATAAATGGATAAATTAGTAGTGGAAATTGGCAAAGCTGCTGAAAACATCCACTATAGCGGCAACAAATTTTAAAATAATGACTGTTTTCAGATATGCCCTCTCTGTCCTACTGTATGGTCAAACATGTAGTCCCACCCTAAGCTTACATTGTTTATTGAGCCAACCAATGTTGTTATGTCCATCCAAGTTGGGTAAACACGTATAATATATGCAAAGAAACTCGCAAGGTTTTCTAGATCCTCCTTCTTCTGTTATTAATTATCTGTTTTCATAACGATCATTTACAACACTGAGTTTGTCTGCACTGCATCATCGTTACCCTAGATTTACAATTATGTGGGAACATTCTTCAAACAAAGCATAACTCTTTACAAAAGCCTTACTGATAATACTGCTAATGCTTTTCAGATGCATGGCATTTTTCAACACACTAAACTGATGGCCTTTTTTTTCTTGCCCTCTCTCAGGAATTGTATGGGTAAAGGGAGCCCTCTAGTGGCAATAATCTCATTTTGTAATCTTGTAATGTAAATATGCCATTGTGAGATTTCTATTTAAATGTAGTTCAAGTGCTATTGTTTTGAAACTATGGGTTTAACTGTAATTATATGCAATGGGTAAGTAATTATATGGCAGATTAAACAGAAAACAGAGGAAACAAGAAATTGCTAAAGATTGATTATTTAAATGGCATTTTATTTAAAAATACCAAGAAAGAAGTATAACACCTTTTCTGGTGACTTAAAATATTACATTAATTATATTATATTATATTATATTATATTATATTATTATTTTTCAGTGCCTGATATTTCTGGAAGCAGGTCACATCCTTTCAGGGGGTCATTCCAGGATCTGAAGATCTGAATGCACACAATGTCAGGCAGGCAAAAAGCAGGCATGCTGCACACATCCTGAAAAGTTAAGCCAAAACATCTCGATCGCCCCCCAGGTGGTTGGTCCTATAATAGGTTATAAACCCCACCCTCTCCATGTAGTCTAATGGGACGTGAGGCAAACTAAAGAAATACATTTTTTCCAAAGATGGCTTCTGTCATTTTAGGATAATTTTTATCACGCTGATGTAAGTTTAAGTGTTCGGGTTTTTTTTTAAATAAGTTTGGTTTTAGTTAGTTATTTGATGCTATAAAAACGAGGATGTGACATCATGATTGACAGCTGAGATTGACAGCTTCTCTGAGCGAAGTAGTCACTGAGGCACCAACTTTTTTCGGGATCTTCAGGAGGAGATTGGAGCTTCTACTTTAATTTCTACATTTCCATAACTGTTTATTTCACACCGACATGAGTTCTGCAGTAAACCGATTCTGTGGGAGTGTGGGCGGGGGCCTTGAAAGTGTGGCTTTACTTCATGCTCACTACTGCGCAGACTCAGGTCCCGAATCAGTGCAAGATGTCAGCGCCATATTGGCAGGTTTTCTACAATGGAAGAGAGTGCGTCATCTATCTTTTTTTACAATCTATGGTTAAGACGCAGAGACGGTGAGATTTCTTAGGACACATAGACTATATTGCCAAAAGTATTAGGACACCCCACCAAATCATTGGATTCAGGTGTTCCAATCACTTCCATGGCCAAAGGTGTATAAAATCAAGCACCTAGGCATGCAGACTGCTTCTACAAACATTTGTGAAAGAATGGGTCGCTCTCAGGAGCTCAGCGAATTCAAGCGTGGTACCGTGATAAGTTGCCATCTGTGCAATAAGTGAAATTCCATATTCCATTCGTGAAAATTTCCTCACTACTAAATATTCTACGGTCAACTGTTAGTGGTATTATAACAAAGTGGAAGCAATTGGGAACAACAGCAACTCAGCCACGAAATGATAGGCCACGTAAAAAAAAATAAATAAAAAAAATAAATAAAAAAAATCACAGAGCGGGGTCAGCGCATGCTGAGGTGCACATGGCCCAGAAGTCGCCAACTTTCTGCAGAGTCAACAGCTACAGACCTCCAAAGTTTGTGTGGCCTTCAGATTAGCTCAAGAACAGTGCGCAGAGAGCTTCATGGAATGGGTTTCCATGGCCGAGCAGCTGCATCCAAGCCTTACATTACCAAGTGCAATGCAAAGTGGTATGCAGTGGTATAAAGCATGCCGCCACTGGACTCTAGAGCAGTGGAGACGTGTTCTCTGGAGTGACCAATCACACTTCTCTGTCTGGCAATCCGATGAACGAGTCTGGGTTTGGCGGTTGCCAGGAGAACGGTACTTGCCTGATTGCATTGTGTCAAGTGTAAAGTTTGGTAGAGGATTATGGTGTGGGGTTGTTTTTCAGGGGTTGAGCTTGGCCCCTTAGTTCCAGTGAAAGGAACTCTTAATGCTTCAGCATACCAAGACATTTTGGACAATTTCATGCTCTCAACTTTGTGGGAACAGTTTGGGGATGGCCCCTTCCTGTTCCAACATGACTTCCTGTTCCACCAGTGCACAAAGCAAGGTCCATAAAGACATGGATGAGTGAGTTTGGTGTGGAGGAACTTGACTGGCCTGCACAGAGTCCTGACCTCAACCCGATAGAACACCTTTGAGATGAATTAGAGCAGAGACTGCGAGCCAGGCCTTCTCGTCCAACATCAGTGCCTGACCTCACAAATGCGCTTCTAGAAGAATGGTCAAAAATTCCCATAAACACACTCCTTAACCTTGTGGAAAGTCTTCCCAGAAGAGTTGAAGCTGTTATAGCTGCAAAGGGTGGGCCAACTCCATATTAAACCCTACGGATTAAGAATGTGTTATCATTAAAGTTCATGTGCATGTAAAGGTAGGCGTCCCAAAACTTTTGGCAATATAGTGTATTTCAGTGACAGCTGTCAGGTTGTATGGATATTTTATGCATGCTTTAAAGTGTCCCATTTTGCTATTTTAAAGATTCTTAATTTAGTTTTTTTGGAGGTCTCCTACAACAGGTTTACATGCATCCAAGGTAAAAAACAAAAAAACAAAAACAAAAACAAAAAACCACTAACACAGCTTCCACTAAATCAACACTCCTATTCTTCCAGGATGACAGTGCAGGCACATCACAGGAAGAGTTTCTTCGGCTCGTCCAGCGACAGAGTAATACATCTAGAACTGATATGCAACAGCAAGCCTGGGTCTCAAATGGACAAAAGGCATTTGGAAACCTTCTTCATTACACAGGATCACTCGTCTGCAGACACATTTGACAAGGCAAGGGCGAGTCATTATTGCGGGAACTCAAAGACTTAATTATGGGCTTTAAAATATAGATCACTACACCAATTAACACAACCAGTGGCGTAACTCAACCTCAGTACTTCCTATGCAGTTGCGGAGGGAAAACTTGTTTTGGCTGGTGGTGCCATATGACCTGAGAAAAATGCTCTGCAGATCATAAATTAAAGATATAGGTTAAAGGGGCTATATGTAAGAATTGTCATGTATTAATCGCTTTTTGTTGCCAATGTGTGAGCTTGTAACGAAACATGACCTTCCCTGACTTCCTAGGTTGTCTAAACTCTCAGAAAAAAAAGGTACAAAAGCTGTCACTGGGGTGGTACCTTTTCAAAAGGTACACCTTTGTACCTAAAGAG
Source organism: Coreius guichenoti (assembly GCA_039654105.1). Lineage (NCBI taxonomy): Eukaryota > Metazoa > Chordata > Actinopteri > Cypriniformes > Gobionidae > Coreius > Coreius guichenoti. Next base: position 8,470,337 of record CM077172.1, on the reverse strand, counting down.
TGCATATTAGTCCCTCAAAGGTACATATTGGTTCCAAAAGTGTACATATTAGTACCTAAATGGTACATATTAGAACCTTTTTGAAGGTCATATATGAAAGCCTGTAGACTGATTTTTATGTGAAGGACTCAGGACGTTTCTGCTAGAAAAAAATCAAAACGATGTGACGTTTATGCACGCTTCCGAGAGCCTCTCTTTCGTTCAATGGGCCTCATTCATGAAACACGAGCAGAACGAATTTTTGTGTAAATCGTTTGTAAAGCCGTTCTGACATAAATGTCTGTCTGTCTTTTGTTTTTTTTGTTTTTTTAACTGTTCAACTTTGGGTAATAGGCAGCGCTCGTCACTGTCACTTTTTACCAAGCCGTCCAATCACAGTGGAGGAGGGGCAGGACAAATACTACACCAGCCAATCATCCTACTTGTACAATGACTGAATAACAATAGAGGAGTTAATATTGCTGGTTACTGCATTTTTATATTCAGTAATATTCTTCAAAATGAGATACTAGTAACACATTACCGCCATGGATATTCTGTATCATAGCAACCTAGGCACCTCAGTATCTCAGCTGGAAAAATGTTTTCAGAATTTTCAAAAGAGCACCAAGCATTTTTAGCTGACTAAAAACGCTTTGGTGGACACACGATAATTGAATATTTATTGCTAGGCATATGGCCAATTAGTCTCTTTAGCATTTATGCAATATACTGCAGCCAAACCTGAGAAGGAAGTCCAGAAGATTCTACAGCGTTCCTGGACCCGTAACTTGCGTAGCTGTAACTCATGGGCGGGGATTATGCTAATTATGAATGAGCGTGAACGCCCGCCCTATTTACGAATGTCTGGAATTAATTACTATGTACACGTTTAACTACCGAATCCGTGGTATACAAAGCTTTTGTGAATCTGGAGGAGAGTTTTCGTAAAGGTCCATTTTACATACAAAATACTCCGAATTTGCTCGTATTTTACTAAAGTTTCATGAATGAGGCCCAATGAAATGAAATGAATGCTTATACAATGTTCAGGATAATGCCGAGCTATTCTGTATTATAAAGTCTATGTGTCATACAAAGAAAAGAGATTAATTCAAACTATAGTCAAAATATAGCCAGATCTAAATAGTCTATAGTCTCAAATATACTTTATAATCAAGCTATCATAACAGTTTAATGGCATGATTCCGATGAATTGCAGAGCTGGTGAGATCTCTCTACATCAGATGTAGAGATGCACCGATTGCAATTTTTTTGGCCGATTCCGATTTTTTTGTAAGTGTGACCTGCTGATACTGTTTTTTGACGATTCCAATTTTCTTTCTAAGAACTGTAATTGACAGAATACACAAACAAAAATCTACTTTTCTTCAATGCAAATTAGGGCTGCATGATATATCGTTTTAGCATCGATATCGCAATGTGCACATCCACGATAGTCACACTGAACGTAACTTAGTTGATCCGTGATCTGTACGGGCCAGCTGCACCCCAGTTCAGAACGCATGTGATTCGCAGAATAATTGCAAAGTTTAACCATCATAGAGTGGAAGTTTATCATTTGCATGCGTGTTTAAGTCGAGTCAGGAATAGGAAGACTTAAGAGGACTTGTGGCCTGTTTTCTGCGCGCACACAGCACGTGAACGCCAAATTCAGGTTTCTTTCTCTTTCTTTTGAGCTTAAACAGACACGTGCATGCAAAATGAAGTCAAAATGCCCATCTCGTCAAATATCCTCGTGAACACAGTCGTTATGTGTTCAACTGAGAAAGAAAACAGATGCGTATCAATTATATTAGGTCCGAGCATTCGTCTTAAAGGGACAGCAACCTAATGTACCCGCAGCTGTTTGTATCACCAATAGTGATCCAACAACAAAAGAGAAAGAAAAAAAATGACTTTTGTAGCTTTAACAAAGATAAATTGTATTCATTATTTAATTATATTAATTATAGTTCACTTATACAGTGAAGACTGTTATTTTACATTGGATTATTCAATTTCTGTACCTGAATACTGTAGATTTACCTGAAAAACATAAAGCACTGCTTATTTCAATTGTATTTATCTATGCTTGTAATTTGTTTATTATTTTCTATGCAGATTCACTCCCCTACAAAATCAGCCAAATTATTCTAGAATGATTAATTATTTTCAAGTAGAGCTATTCAAATCATCGGGTAAAATAGTTTTAAAAAAAACGAAAGAAAAGAAAAAAACAGAAAAACAAAATACCGCAATGTAAGTTTTTTCCAATATCATGCAGCCCTAATGCAAATTTTTACTTTCATAAAAAACACAAAAAGTCAGTAATAAAATAAGAACAAATAAACAAATTATAAACAACAGCACAAATAAATGCAATAGAATACAGAGAGATATAAAATAAACAGCTTTTAAGTTTTTCAGGTGGTTCTAACAGTAGGTTAGTATTCAGGAAATAGTAATACTACAGAAATTAAATTAATCAGATGTAAAATAACACTGGATAGTCTTGTAAATCTGTGTAAATACAGATTAATTCTTACAATTAAAGTTACAAAAGTTATTCAGTCAAGAGCAGAGAGTGATTTTCCTTTTTTACTTTATAAAGTTTTAAATATGGATATTTTTCTTACAAAACTCGATCGATTCACTTTAGAAGGCCTTTATTAAACCACAAAGCCGTGTGGAGTATGTTTATGATTGATGGATGCACTTTTTTGAGCTTCAAACTCAATGGACCCCGTCACTGCCTTTATAAAGCTTGGAAACATCAGGATATTTATTAATATAACTCTGATTGTGTTCATCAGAAAGAAGAAAGTCATATAAACATAGGATGTCTTGAGGGTGAGTAAATCATGGGGTAATTTTCATTTTAAAGTGAACTTCTCCTTTAAGCGCAGTAAGACACTCTTTTTGGTACTTGCGACTCACAAGCTGCTTGAGAGGTGGCTTGTGCGTGCCACTTATATAGATCAGTGGAATCGGAAAGATGTCCTGACTGGCCGGTCTCTAATCAGAAGCTTTCTTAACTGCTGCTTTCTCAACACTTTCTCAACACTGTCTGTTTTTGTTGTGTTTATTTTGTTATTGAGAGGAAAGCATGCAGCACATATTTACATATTCATCTCGCTTTCAGAAGCATGGATGGTGTCTAGATGTTCGTTAATAGTATATCGTTGCAAAGGTATTTCCAAATTCTTTTTACTTCTAAGCAAAGAATGAAGAAGAACTTCATGAGTATATCAGGTCATTGAATCACATTCAGTCTCTTGTGCGTTACGTGTGCGAGCACAAGTAACTGGCTGGCTGCAGTTCAGTTAACCGGCCACCAGTGTCGCTAATAACAAGGGTTTCTGAATTCTACATACGTATAGCCCCTTTAACAAAATGTGCAATATTGAATTTGAAGATACTTTTTTTGAGCTCCGCTACTATAGCTAACAGTAGATTTGTGTGTAAGTTACTAGGGGTCAAAGGCTGGAAAAACACTGGGAACAAAGAACACTGCCAGCACTTATGCTAATCTAACCACCAACAGCTCTTCAGTATGATTGTGAAATAAAGAGGCTGAATTCATTCCTCTTAATTGCTCTTCATTTGGCTATAAGACAAAATCTTTAATTGCTTTCCTCGCAGCCATCCAGCACGGTTGGCAACCAAAACAACAGCGAGCAAATTAGCCCCAATCTGCAGCATCCCAATCGACGACGCAGAGAGGCCTCGTAATGAATTCCACCGGCTTTGTTCTGCCCACTCAACCCCTTTACGTCCAAGGGGCTTGAAATAAAATAGTAAGATTCAAATCATTATAATGCATTCTCTAAAGAGACAAGACCTACGATGACACTCTATTTAACACTGTACTCAGGTTGCCATGACAAAGACAGCAGCGAAATACTGGCCATGTCATGTCATTCTTGGAAGTGCATTAATATTCATATTGCTCACCTAGTGTTTTGCATGTGTGGCCCATATGGTCACGTGTACTGTATATGAAATCTATTCAACATGAAGTTTGAGTACATTTATGGATGTTACCCATTACAAATAAAATGTACTTGTTAAACAAGACCAATAAGAACACTTCAGAGTGAGAACACTTCCTAGAACACTCAGTCTATAAAATCTTATATCAACCATTTTTACATTTCTAAGCTTTATGTCTCATTCAGTTTGATTTGTCAAATTATTTTCCTGAAAAAAGCCAATTCATTTTTTGGGTGTGACCACTAATAATGAATTAACCAAATGTACCTTTTGAAGGCTAATTGGAAACTGAACTAATATTGGTTCCCAAGCCAACAGTTCATTTTGAGGATGCATGTAAAACTACGACAAATTTTGCCCATAAATTTCCACCTGAACAATTGTATCTGTATTTTTTCAAATTTTAATATTTTGGTCATATTGTCTACAAATGTGCTTGGAACGGATAACATTGTAAGGTCACACTTAAGATTAGGGTCCAGTTATCACTATTAACTAACTATTAACTATGACTTTTGCCTCAATAAACTCCTAATTACTGCTTATTAATAGTTAGTAAGGTAGTTAAGTTTAGGTATTGGGTAGGATTAATGGATGTAGAATAAGGTCATGCAGAATAAGGCATTAATACGCTTTATAAGTACTAATAAACAGCCAATATCCTAGTAATGTGCATGCTAATAAGCAACTAGTTAATAGTGAGAATTGGACCCTAAACTAAATGAACATTACCCATTATAAATATTGAATTTAGCGTTTGCTGATGAAATCCCTGGTGAATAGATGAGGTCTAAAGAAAAGACCTCATATCTGGCAAAATCTTAAGTATGACGCTTATTCAATGAGTTTCAGAGGGGTCAACTTTTTAAATGAGTTCCTGTAAGTAATTTTCCTGTCACTAAAATAGTGTAGCCAAAGTTCTCTTTTGTGGAAACTAGCACAGTTAGCTAACCCCAAATAACGTTTTAAAGTCGGCATGACACAGAAGTTGTGGTAGTGTTTTCTTCCCTATTGTGATGTATATCTGAGTGAAACAGCTTATTGAACAAGAAAAAATACAGGGCAGGACTTGACATCGTCCATTCGGAAATGATTGAATCGTTGGACGGTTGTGGTTTGCTATTGGTTGATCTCATGTAAGTGACAGGTTGTCCCACCCTCACGCCGGTCATCAAAGAGTTGGGAAAGTATTTTAATAAAAGATTATGAGGGCACATGAATTTTAAAAAATAATAATGTGCATGGATAAATAATTTATAATAAATACTGCAATATTCCATACAAAAATAGGAATTGTCAAATTTGACTTCATGGTGACTTTAAGTGTGATGTTTATTCAATGAGTTTCAGAAGAGCCAACTAAAACTAATGATTTCTGGATAATACTTTATTTTACAGTCCAGTTTCACGTGTACATACTATGTACTTACTGTAGTAATGACACTAACTGGGTAATAACCTTGAACCTACCCCTAAACCTATCCTTAAGGTACCAGTACTTGTAAGTACACACGTAATGTAAAATAAAGTGCAACCGATTTCTGTTATAGTTTTGTGTTGTGTACATCTATAATAACAATATAAATTATGACTAGGCCTACTTGTAAAATTATGAATACTTATATTTTGTCGATGTTTTGTTGCCACTAATGTTCCCCTGCAATTAATTATGAATGAATTATTCTCTGATATAAAAACAAAGCTTTGATATAACTGTCACTAAAAGTTAAGCTGTAATGCCTGACATTATTTTATCCGCTTTGAAAGTTAACAAACAAAACCGTCATTGGACCATGCCAAACTTTTCCTCAGCACGGACAGTGTTGAAAACAGCAATGAAACTCTCATCACTTGCCTCCCTCAGTGATGACAGACTCCCTCTGAAGTTCCCGGCTGACCTTCTGAACTGAATTTTTAATGACCCGAGTCTGGCTCTCGGTCGGGACCCGGTTCGTTCTGCCGTCATCGGACTCTTTGGGCTTCACGGTCACAATGTTTCTCCTGGAGAGCTTGGATGAGAAAGTGCCCATGTGGAAAAGCAAATCCCCGAGTTTATCAACAATGTGGGAGATAGAGTTGAAGTGACGACAATTGCCCAAAGAGTCTCCCAATACCCAATGTCTCCCAAAGTCATCTCAGTTCACTCATAATATCCTCATGTAGGCAGAAGTCCAGTTAAAAGCGCCATCGGCTGACGTGCACGCCCTGCCAATGTGTATTATAAATCACTAACACAGAGGGCGCTACAACCCCGCATATTCTGACCAGTGGAGACGTTTAATAAATAATACAGTTCCATACATTATGGAGCAAGTTTGTCTATTTTAAACATTTTAAATATATTTTTTTTCTGGTAAAATTGTATGCAATAATCTAAATAACACTTACCTTTGAAAGGTTAATAAGCAATTCCAAACATTTTTCCATTCAATATGTTAACAAAATTCTCTCGGTAGACTGTATTTATGGGGCAAGTGTAGTTTATAGACTGAATACATTTAATTTGACTGAAATTTTAGTTAAAGGCACAGTCAAAAAAAAGTTTATAAAAAAAAAAAAGATATATACAGACATGTAAAAGTATCTTTATATACACATTTTATTCAATATAATCCATTCCACACATTCATGCTTTAACATCAAAAACAGGCTCGGTCTACACCACAAAATCCAAGAAGTTAATAAAAAAAAAAAAAAGTCACAATTTGATGACAAATTACTACCTTCAGAAAATCACAACAGTGAGATTTAAAAAAAAAAAAAAAAAAAAAAAAAAAAAAACAACACTATTACTATGGAATCTATGGACAAAAACATCAAAATATATAATGAAAGTTACAAAATTACGAAAGAAAATAAACTACGATCTGATGTGACAGGACTAGTCTTCAACTAGTCCCTCTCTTTTGGTTGATATTTAGGTTACTTTATTGCACAAATATAGCTTAACATCCCAGATGCTAACCAAGGAAGTTAAATGAGGACAAAATGACCTAGTGCTACTATCAAAGACCGAGTTACTGAGTATAATAAACTGGTTTAAGGACAGAATGAAACTGAAAAAAGAAGGAAAAAAAAAAAAACCTGAAATGGATCTAATAATTTACAGATGAAAAGGCCAAATGTGAGCTGTGACCACAAGATGTCACTATCAGGAAAGAAGATTCTAAACGCCTGATGATATATGAATTTATGATATGAATGATTACTCACTGCATCTTAAAGGATACACTCTGTTATGCTAATGTATTATGATAAGAAATGTATACCCCATAGAATGGCCTTTGAATGTGAATTCTTGAAATTGAACTAATTGAATTTACGAAATTACACATAATATGGTATACTGGGAATGGGAACTAATGCAATCTCTTCTGTGATTGTAGTGAATTTCTTTGTACTGCAATTCAGTGAATTCATCTTTCTGTCATTTTGATTCAAATTCCAATTCAATTCCAAATCTGTGGAGCTAATTTTATTAAAATTCCAACTTACAAAGTAAGCCAGTTTTGTCCAGTGCTGCACTCTAAAAAAAATGTCCGTAAACATAGGACACAATGTACTGTATTAATATGAAGGAATTTTCCGTATTGATTTTTTTTTTTATAGGTGTTTTAAAATTATAGGTGTTTAGAAAATTACCAGAACAATTTGTCCTGTTGTAATGTGTTGTTGTAATGCCTGTGGCTGTGCTCACTTGTCTTTTTTTGTCATATTCCCAGCTAACAATAAAATGTTCTAAAAACATTATGCTAATGTTCCATGAACAATGTATAGATAATGTTTTTGTGCTAACATTTTGAGAACATTATTAAAGACCAGATAACTTTGAACGTATGTTCTATTAATGTTACTGGAAGAACGTTTGTTCATAGCTTTAAGAGAACCTTGCCAGAATGTTAGGGAAGTTCTGAGAATGTTCCCTTTTAGCTTTATAGCACCTATAAGACAATTCAAAAGTGCTAGATCAAAGCCATATATGAGACTGCAATGGAAGCACTGGTGGCTTTAAACGAGCAGTTCACCAAAACTGTCAATATTTATTCACTCTCATGTCATATATTTATTTTTTGTGAATGAATGTTCAAGACCCAAGACAAAAAAAAAAAAAAAACCTCCATAAAAGTAGTGCATATTCTATATTCTAAGCGTTGGGTGAGGAACAGACTATATGAGACTGCAATGGAAGCACTGGTGGCTTTAAAAGTACACCAAAAAAATGAATATTCTGTCAACATTTACTCACCCTTATATCATATATTTCTTTTTTTGTGAAAGACAATATTCAAAACCAAAAACTCCATAAAAGTAGTTCATATTCTATATTCTAAGCCTTGGGTGAGGAACAGACTGAAATGTAGGTTATTTACCAAACTTGCCTTGAAAATCTTACTTGATAGCCATGGTCCCTATTCACTTTAAGGAAAAGAGCAGCGTAGACATTCTCTATAAGCATCACCATTTGTGTTCTACAGAAGAAAGAAAGTTGTCACTTTATATTAGGTATACACTTTATATAACTACTATGTACTTACATCAAAAAATAAGTCCAATGTACTTATTGTCTTCATGTTGTATTGCCAAACACTTTTGCTGCTACTGAGATGGGATACGGGTAAGGTTAGGGACAGGTTTGATGGTACACCCTTAAAAATAAAGGTGCCAGAAAGAAACCAAAAAGGGGGTTTTCATGGCGATGCCATAGAAGAACCATTTTTGGTTCCCTGAAGAACCATTTTGTGAAAGGTTCTTTATAAAATGGTTAGTAAAAATGGTTCTTTAGTCTAAAGAACCTTTCTGCGCTACAAAGAACCTTTTGTGCAATGGAAAGTTTCTTTGGATGTTAAAGGTTCTTCATGGAACCATACACCCCGCCAAAGAACCTTTAATTTTAAGAGTGTATGGGTAGGTTCAAGGGTGGGTTAAGAGGTAGAGGAAGGGTCAACAGTGTAATAATAGATGTAATAACATGCAGGTATTTTTAAAATACATGTAAAAACATGTATGCACTGAATAAGTGCATTGTATCAAATTATTCATTTAAAGGCAGGGTAGGCGATTTGTTCCAGAAACATTTTTTGTTATGCTGGTTGAAAAGTCTCTGCACAACCTGATAGCAATCACTTCAGTTAAGTGGTCTAATGTATTTATATGTACACATTCGGTCCGAATGCAATAATACGATGTCCTACCTGCCTGTCAACGTATGTATTTTCAATCCTCCCCACACCTGCTCGCGCAGACATCACACGCCATCAGCGCGTTTCATGCTACGAGTTAGATAGACGTCAGTCACCGAGCACCGCAACCGAAACAGCAGCCATAGTTCCTCCTGAACCAAAAAAAAGAGCTTATGCTGCGTTCACACCATAACTACTGTAATTTGGAAGAGATGAAAACCCGTGATGTTATACTCTGAGCAGTTTGTGAATCGAGTTTATGTGTTTCAATGGCAACACTATCAACGCCGAAGTGAATCTGCAGTAGTCAGGTGGTACAGGTCAGTGCTCTTTAAGTTGTTTGTTCATTATTATTGTAATGTGTGCTTTGAGACATGAGGTAGTTTAACGCCGTCTCTCGTCTTGTGACCCTTTGCAAACTCTGCTGTGTGTGTTCATGTGTTTTGAAGGCGTGGTTTTGGAGACGCTCTGAAGGGAGGGTGGGATCTCATGCATTCAAAGCGAGCTTGCTATTGCTAGCAGCGCCGAAAATTTCCTACCCTACCTTTAAATGTTAGTACATAGTAGTTAAAAACACCTCATATAAAGTGGGACCAAGAAAGTCGTAAAGTTTTAAAAAGATTTGAGGATGAGAAAATGAAGACAGAATTTTAATTGCATGGTGAATTATCCCTTGAACATTGAGTGGATGCAGCCATAGAATAATGTTCAATCATAATCCAAACCGTTTGCTTGTGTAGCATCTTGTGGTCTGAAGTTTTTCAGCTGTTCCATGAAACCTGGATTTGGACAAGAGGCCGGTCGAGCTGATTTCACCAGTGCAAACGTGTCACCAAATGCCTGATTTTCCTTTAACATCAGATATCCAATGACAACTGAGACAGAACGCGAAACTCCGGAATTGCAGTGGACAAGTACAACTCCTTTCTGGAGAGAGAAAGCAATTGTTCAGTCAGACAGCAGGGAAATAAACTGTTTCCAGAAGCTACTAGAATCCCTCTATGGAGGCATTTAATTTCACATCATTACATACTCCATTAAAAAGCATGTAATTAATCCTATGCTAATTGCAAGGAATTACAAAATTGCAAGTTACGGGTGAGAGAACCACTTTCCGCTGAGTTGAATAGAACATTATTTGATTAACTGAGCTGTTGTTTCCCTTTGCATCAGACAACATAGTAAATTAGGTGACGGGAGGTGCTACGCTCATTTTACAAAGGGATGGAAACTTATTTCCAGCAGCCATTGTAATCATAAACCTTAGTGAATTTGAATCATGAGGCAGTGTCAGGTTAAGGGTGACTGGCGACACTATTTAGTAAAGAGGCTGTATGACAAACAATGGCCCGTTAGTGATATGATCTTTCTACAACTTGCTGAATAATGCATTGTGAAAACTCAGCATCCATTATTCAGCACACCGCACGGTTACCTAGAATAAGAGGTTAGCCATTGGATGACCGTGCCGTATCACATAGGCCAGGCGCTAAAGCCCAACACTCAGGAAATTACACTGAGAAAATGAAATCTCTCTTTTAATGCTGTCAGACCTCCATACATTGGTGTTACATTATGCAAAAACAAATGAATTTGTGCAAAATCACTTGATATTAACTGAATGTAATTATGACTATGCATTGCAAAGAAACAAAAGACAAATGTTACCTCAGCTTTAGCCTGGTCTATAAACTGTGCACACTCCTTGATATATGAAATGATATCAGTGTCAGGTAGATCCAGTATGCTCAGTGTCTTATAGATGAACAAGTCAGGAAAGGCATTTTCCACACCATACGCAACATTTAATATATGTGTGACCTGAAAACAATGGAAACACATTATAAGTCATCAAAGTAAGTCATATACAAGTCATATACATTATAAATTATAATAAAATACTATAATAATAAACAAGTATATAAGAAAGCAGTCAAGCACATTACCTTATATTTCCTCAAAGTACCAAAGTCATGAGCAGCATCTTGTGACCCTGAAATAAACAATTAAAAATCACTACTCATTATTAGAATATATATAAAAAAAATCTATGCATAATATATTACGCTTTTAGAATCTTTTTTTTTTATAATTTATATTGTATCATTTTACTTTAGATAGCTAGAACCTGAAATTTGATTTTCATTTAATGCATTCATTATGTACACAATATATACTGCATATACAACATTCAAATTCTATACATAACATTTTATACAGATTAAAATGCTTATTCCAAATAAGCAAACAGGCCACCCTGAGAGGTTTTACATATTTTTGTTAGGCTGCTTTATCAGTGTCAAATGAGAAGGTCAACTACTCACCAAGCAACAGATATGGTTTAACATATCCAACCTGAAGATCCCAGTTATTATCCTGAACATATCCACATGCAGTTTCAGGCTGTACTGTTTCCTCGACCACCTGTACAGTGGAACCTCTCCATGTCTCAATAATCCGCCTGCCGCTCAAAGTCGTTACTCTGGTGCATTGTTTCCGCAATTTAGTTTTGGAGAAGGATTTTATTTCTTGTGCAAGCGACTGCATCACATTTGCGGCGAGGATGTCCCAAGCAGAAATGTCAAGGCTCCGAATCTTAGTTTTTTGCTGTGAGACTGTTCTTTGCTCCCTCCCTAGTAAATTAATGCCCGTCTAAATTTCTGTGACCTTGATACCACCTGAAAACTGAGAAGATTCATTAGCGCACCACAGCATAATTACCTGCGGTAGATCAAAACAACAGTGACACCCAAAGGAGAGAAATATAACTGCATATGTTTACCTGCATTAGTGAACCTGTTTAAAAAGAGTATTTCCAACGTGCAAATTATTCGCGTATTTTCAGGACAGGCAACTTTATAAAATAACTTATGTCAGTGATTTTGATTTTGAAAACGCTGTTGATACTATAGTTACAGGCTACCTATATAAAAAGAAACCTGATTGAATCAATGAATGAATGAATTAATTAATGAATAATCAGCGCCTTCAAATCACTGCTTCATGAAGCTTCGAAACCTTTGTGAATCATATGTTTCGAATCAAATTGGCAAAGTCACGTGATTTCAGCAAATTGGGGGCTTTGTTACGTCATGCTATTTCGAACCTTGGTTTCGAAACTGTTTGAATTCGTTCTTTATTTATTTGCTTAATTTTTTTTTTTTTTTTTTTTACGTCTGGCTGTTGTTGTTGTTCTCCTTATTGATGATATTTTTTATCTATCTCTCATCAATGAAATCCTTCATTGTTCTTAATAATAATTAAAAATAAAACTAAAAAAAGAAACTTTTTTTAATTCCGCCTTCCGAGGGTTCGTCGATACAGGGCAATGATCTGGTGAAGTCATTCAGTTTTACAATGTATGCTTTTAATTCATTTTAACATGCGTATATAATGAAAATTGAGAGTGATAGTTAATTGTTTCTAGGCTAATTGGCCTAAAAAACAAAACCTGCCCAAAACATAGGCCTATAGGCCTAGGTAAAACAGGCACTACAAAATTATAAAAGAACACAAATTATGCAGAGACTTAATTTAAAGGGAATTCAATTCTTTGTATATTACATTTAATACATTACGCTTTCATAAAAAAACATTTACAGATGATTTGCACCACTTTGACCAGCATGTTTCGCCAACATGATCGCTTTGAATTTAAATCTTTTGTGAAGCAAATGGTTCAATTTATTCAGAATCTCGCATTACTAATAGCATTTGTTAATCTTAGTTTCTCTCGGTTTCTTATCTAAACATTTTATGATGCATTAAATCTGAAAAAAAAAAAAAAATCTGAAAATATTGGAAAACTGTTTATATTTGCATTTATGTGTATGAAATGTACCAAATAAATCATAAGCTTAAAACTATAAAATTCACAGAAAAGAATTCAGACAATAACTACATCTTTGCAACAACTACTAACATCAGCATGATGGGGGCGGAGGTCCTGCGGAGTGCTCTGGTCACATGACGCAGTGACGTCGTTGCCGGAAGCAGCCTCGTTCTGGCCGTCAGGGCAACACCTAGAAAAAAAATACATCCCCGACGACGCGCCTGAAGCCCGTAATATGGGCGAATTTTAACACTAAAAACCAACTCGTTTTGGCACCTTACCCTTTAACACTACAAGAGGAATCCGTTGGGTTGTGATTTAGCTCGTTTTAACGGTCGTTTGAGCCATGTCTCGGAGCGCGCTGCAGCCGAGCCAGCAGAAGCTGGCGGAGAAACTGACGATTCTCAACGACCGCGGCATCGGGATGCTCACGCGCATCTATAACATCAAGAAGGTGAGAATAAGCGCTTCATGCATGTGTGTATCAGAGGACTGCAGTAAACGCATAGAAATACACACACATACACACACACACGGGGTTGATGAGGCCAGGCCCTGATTGAGTGAATGCGTGCGTGTGTGTGCGCGATCACAGCCATAAATCAATGTTTACGTTGTATAGTGCATTAATGTCTCATTTGATTAAGATATAGTACAGGTTAGTGACTTTCCAGGGGTCGATCTAACCTATAAAAATAACGGTGATTATAATGGTGAGATTAGGATGAGGATGGCTGTCCTAGTTTTACATCCCCTACGATCCTAGAGCAGATATCATGCTGTACATCTATATACTGGCTCTGTCTATTCAGGGTTAAGTACACAAAGCTGTAATTGAGAGGGCCTGTGAACATTGTGTGTCCAGACTAGAACCTCACCGTCACCCAGCTTTTAAAGCACTGATAATGACCCATCTATAGAAGAGGATAATCCAATCCAGACATCTCAGCCCTGAAAGCTGGAGTTTCTACAAAGATATAATTGTGGGTACGTGGTAGCAGCTTGACAGTCCTGGTCAAATTGAATCTTTCAGCTTAATATCTCAGCCCTTTCACTCGTTCAGCTGTCATGCCTGAAGTCCAGATGTTCAGGCATGTTTGACAGATGTCAGATCTGTAGGATTCTGAAGTGGTGGTTTGACACTTGTGTCCCTGCAGTATTGTTCTTTTATAATTTTTTCCCTTTGTTATTGAAAGGTGAATTTAATTGTAAAATTAGTTGTTTGATTTTGCTGAGCTGTAATAAAAAAAAACATTGATCTGTGATTTAAGAATCAGAAGCACTTGGGATTAGAGCTGCACAATTCCGGATAAATTGAGAATCATTTTCTTTTTTTATAGAAATCACGATTCTGAATAGACAACTAAACAAAATAACGTAATTGACTAGAGGTTCTGACAAAATGTTAATTGCTGGAGTCTATTTAAAAATATTTATTCAATTAGAATTAATTGTTGTTATTTTAAATTGGTTTGAAAAAAACGATTAGATGACTCACTGATAAAGACTTCACTTGTTTCATTATTGGATAATAGAGGTCGACCGATTGATCAGTTTTGCCAATTAATCGGCACAAATAACCGATTGCTGGAATAATCGGCAAAAATCCATACCGATAGTTTTTCCGGGTTGCTTCCATTACTGGAGCGGCTGAGAAGGGTCCGCTGTCATTGTCCAGTATGAGAGCGGCCTCTAGAGGCGAAATAAAAACTGTCACTGACGCCTCGTGGAGTTTGTTTTGACACGTGAGACTGCGCGCTGCACGGAGCGAGACACTTCAGATGCAGATTTAAAACAGGTAATGAAATGTTATGTATACAGTACACTATTGTACATGTTTTCATATCATTATAAAGGCATTAATTTGTTGACTAGATGCTGCATTAGTGGAGAACAGCACTATGTTTGCCGTCGAGGCTGAGGACGCTAACATCACTAGTACCTTAAGAGGTTAAAACAATGTGACAAAAACACACAAGCCTGACCCAAATGTTTAATGTCACGATTGTTACCATCTATTTGCATTAGTTTATATCCAGCTGGTCGCTTTTTATGCATTCGCTATGCGGCGAAGTTGCATGTTTAAAGCTAGTGACATGAGAAAGCAAACTATATCGTCATGCAGCCGACAGAAACATAAATCAGAAACTCATTCGATTTCAGTTCTTTTTCATCATCACTGTAATACATATTTTGTTATTTTGATTAGACACATAGACATGCATCTAAAATAATAACGTGTGAGAGTATGCATACAATTTACATGTCTAATAATTTCAGTATGTTCTTTGTGTAGGCTAGATATTTAAGGATGCTATTTTTAAGCATGACTGTTTGGATTTATATGAAATGGTAACACTTTACAATAAGAGTCCATTTGTAAAATTAACTAAGGTTAATAAAAGTATTGCTCATTGTTAATTTCAACATTTACCAATACATTTTTACATTTTAAAGTTGTATCTCTTAACATTAATTAAGTTTATTTAGTTTATGTGTTATGTTTTTTTTATTCAGTATCCATTTTAAAAACTATCGGTTGAAATCAGTTATCGGCCGGGCGGTCCTACCTAGTTATCGTTAGCAGTAAAATCCACTATCGGTCGACCTCTACTGGATAAATCAGTGTTTTTGACCATATCGCTTCAATGAATGATTCAGTGAGACATACATTTTTTAACCTACTGGCATAACAATGTAATTGATTCAATCTTTATTTGAAGCATCAAGTTATTTTCAAAAGGTGATCTGCTCTATTTTGATCGCTTCCATCGACATCAGTGTTTATATCCGAACTATAACCTTTCATCCCAATACTGATAAATTGAATTATTATAACACAGAAATAACAATACTGTGTTGTTGAAAAGACTGTTTGTGAAGCGGTTTCATACCTATACATAACAACTGCTCTCTGGGTCAGCGGGAGCACAAATGCAGATTTGAATGTTCACTTGTCAAACGTTTAATAGACACAGGCGAATTGTTGTCATTTAGGAATAAGATCGTGTAGGTGTTTCAATCAAGATCACAATCTTTGAACAAATAATCGTGCAGCTCTAATTGGGATTATAGGAAATTAAAACAAAATAAATATCACAGACCCACTCAAGAACATGTCTGGGTCATATTTCACCCCAAAATCAAAAGATATTTTGCTTAAAAATGTTTTGCATTAATTTGTGACATTATTTTCATGACAATTAAGCAGATTTCCCCTGCAGTAAATGCGTGTGTGTGTGTATATATATATGGGTCAAAAGTGGTATAATGGAATAAAAATGTACCACTTTTGACCCACAATTAGACGTAATTGTCCATGTTACCAACAAGCTGAGACCGGTATTGTGTTTTGAAAAAATCTATGAAAAAAAACCAGACAAATTTTGACAGATAAACATGTCTAATGATGCTGATAATCTGTATAAGGCCAAATTATTAATTTTTCTGGCTTGTATATTGGCGTACCACTAAAAAAAAACCCTACCATGAAGTAAAATGTCCAGACACATCACACTAATGTGAATATTGCAGGGAAGTACTTAAATGCCATGAAATAATGGTCTTTATTTTTGTTATGCAACATTTTTTTTTTCTTAATGTTGGGTTGAAATGTGAGCATCTTACACTTTCAGCAGTCAGAGGGCTTGAAATATCTTAAATCGTGCAGGCATCACACAGTAAAGCCTGTCAGTTCTAGTCGGTATGTTCAAGGAATTTTTTTCTTTCCCTTTGCCAATGAAGCCACTTCTAAGGTTTTTGAGAAAGGCTTGGCATTGATGCTAGCCGTAATGGCAGCAGTCCAGATCACAGCAGAAAGTGGGCTAGTGGAGGACCATCGCTGTTAGCATTTTTCCTCCCTCTGGCTGTGAACTCACTCAGATATGTGATGTGAATTCATCAGTGTGTGTGATGCCCGTTTAGAGCACAAGAAGGTCTCTGGAGTGCCGCCTGTCTCTCCATGCCCACTGATGTCACTCCTGTGTATGTCTGACCTCGCTCATTCAGACAAGTCACCAGGGGGTCAACCCAATATTAGTCATATTCTGTCATATTCTTGTGATACTCCCATGCACCATATCTATTCGGAATACAACACAGTTGAATGCACTGTGGGAAACTTGACCGAACCAGTTCAGTGTTATTGCCCATTATTTCATTTGGCATTTTTTTCTGTCAAATTTAGTTGAGGGATTGCTTTTCCACAGGACTAGAAATTGGAAGACATGCTTTTGGTAGTCCTGTTGCCTAGCAACTGGCAGGCATTGCATTGAGTGCTGCAAGATCTACGTTGCATTCTGGTGGATACAGAGAGGGAGTTAAGATTTTAGATAGCATTTGATGCTGATTTGATTCTGAATTCCTGAAACTGACTTTTTTATTGTTCTTTCTGCTTTGTAATGTTTACTATCCAAGCCAATAGGATTTGATGTTTGTTTTTCATATAGGTTTAAACCTTAAGCAGACATAATAATAATGACCCAATTTAAATTGAAATTTAATCATGGAATGATAACTGACACTGACTTTGTTTTAAATGCAAGTTGTGCTAAAAGCAGTTTGGAATTTGTTGGATTTAGCTGCCAGTAGCATATTGGTAGCAAAACTGTGTCACAGGAAATGACAGCAGAATCCTTCCATGGAAACAACCTCAGGAAGTGCGCTCTTATCTCAGTGTGTTTAGCTCGACATGAAATCTTCAGAGACCCCTTTTTCACCAACAGAGTGCTGGTGCCAAAGCCAGTACCCAAACCAGGAGCCATTCTATGCACTTCCACCAAAAGCCGGAAAAATGGTATCCACACCAGGAATATAACCACACTCAAATCCAACACCCAGCTAGTCGATTAGTGAGGTTAACTAAATATATAGGATAATATTTTTTGCATTTGTAGATATATCATACACCTACACATTCAGAGAGATATCTTTTTGCATCCCAGCAAGAGTTTTATATGTTTGATATGGCATTATACAGTGAAAATCTTAAGACCCCTGCTTTCTTTTTTTTTACATTAGGGCTGAGCATTTACACAAATTAAATTTTGATTCACAAACATGTGATTCGATTCAATTCTGATTCAATTCAGTTCGATATTGATTCATTTGGATATAAATCAGGTACAGTATGTCAATTTTTTTCAAGGAAAATAAATCTCTGAACTAATGAGGTAAATATTAATTTACTATGATATTGAAGGTTAAAATTAACAACATATACAAACAATTAAATTAGTTTTTTTTTTAATAATAATGTTAATAATAATAACATGACATAATTGCGTTCATAATCCAATTCGTTTTTTGAACTATATGCACCAATCATGATTTTTCATGGCAGATTCTAATTTTTACAAGCAAATTGGATGATTCCGATACCGTAGTAAATGTATTTGTTGTATATTTGCTCTATTACAGGCCAAATTGGCCTTTAACAAAAAAATATCTGTAGCCATTTGAAATTATAGAGACAACCACTGCATTCATGATCCAAACAAAGATGCTACACACATGTAGCAGGAGCAGTTGTTTTTGGTTTAAATTGGATTGTATTATTTCAAGATTTAAAGCAAAAACAGAATGGTCTGACTATTGCTGAAATTATGCTGCATAAAACATACCTGCACAAAACAAAAACAGCAGACGTACTGAATGAAAATGCAAATTCACTCTCTGCCACTAGGTGGCACTTATGGAACAGCAGCTATATAGCGTTTCCTTCGTTCCCGCTGTACACAAAGCAGCGCTGTACTTACTTTATAGAGGTAAATCTCCAGTGTGTCCCATCTCTAAAAGCCAAAATAAAAAAAACAAATAAAACTAAAAACTTGGGGTGTAACGATACCCTCATGTCACGATTCGATACATATCACGATACTGAACTCACAATACGATATTATTGCGATAGTCCAAAACATATGCTAAAAGGTTAACAAAAAATGTACTGTTGATAAAAATGCTAAATTTGGTATTACATGGGGGGTGGAAATTAATAGGCTTGGACTTGGTGCTGGAAACCCAATGCACAGGACAATGGTGACACCAGAATAAAAATATTCATGATTCTGAAGCTGAAAATACAGAATTATTTTAGACAATTATGCTTGCACTCTGACTAGATATATTTAAAATAATGTAGGACACTTTTTACTGGTAACAAAAGACATTTGGAATTATCAGGACCCGCAAATATTCCCCCATTGCATTATTAGACATCATATTCAACATTATATATAGTAGTTTAATGTAGGACTGACACTAAAACTCTGTAAACTTGAATTATTTTCTCACACTAGCTGTATCGGCACCAACATCACTTTGGTGGAAAAGGGGTAAGAGACAATAGAAGCTGTTATATGCAGAAAGTCCACATATGAGTGAATTATAGGGAAAAAATTATGAATTCTTTTTTTTTTTTTTTTTTAAATCTACACCTCTTTGAAATAAGCTAAACTGAGTTCAAATGATCAAGCACATTTAGTGCACTATTTAATGAAGTGCTGTAACATCTAGAACTCTTACCTGCTATTACTTCTGTTTGAAATGACACGGATAGTCAAGGTTCATCAGAATGGATTCAGTCTGAGATCAGTGACGGTCAGCTGTTATTGGCCCTTTGCTCTTCTACTTCTGTGCATGAGATGATTTGATGCATTGGAGCAGATAATAATGACATTTTTGTTTGTTTGTTTGTCTGTTTTGTTTGTTTGCTCGCTCTATTTTTGCAGTGTGATTCTGTTCGTCATTCTTTAAGTTCAGATCTGTTTTTAGTCATTTTGTGAACATGTTGACCTTGGTTCCCTTTTACTTGCATGGATTATGTTTCTTTGACTAATCACAAACTTCCTAGTCTTTTCTTGAACATGGACGTGAATTCTGAACTCAGCCCACAGTGTTCCTGCTCCCGGAGGAGTGAATTCTGCATGGTGTCAATGTTAGCTCTGGGAACGACTGCCTCTCAATGCACTGTGTGACCCAACTGACCCCTTGCGTCCCTCCTTAGGACCAGAACCAACACACTAACTGGAACAACTTACAATTAGTTCCCAAAGCTAATTTGTTTTGAAGTGAACATGCATGGTAGACTTTGGAACCTGTGTTTATGTGTAATTTTCTCTCTTTCTGTTACAATGCTTCCCCCAGCAAGGACAAGTTTGGAAGGTTTGCACAGCTTTTCACCTTCCTAAAATCTCAGTACCCCCCTTCCCCCCGCTCTCCTACCAGTCTCATGTCCCATGATCTTTCTGTACGCAACTCACAAAAAAAAAGGCCCTTCCCAAACTGTAGCACCAGCAGGACTCTTCTGTTTAATCTTTCTTTAAACAGATTTATTTCTGTTTCGTTTTGATTGTTGTTTTGCGATCTGAAACTTCTGCCAGTCTTACAGATGTGAGTGGTGAGAGCTGGGCGGTATAGCAAAAAAAATATATATTTCTCAATTAGATCTCAATATTTTTAGCTGACGATATGTCTATATTTATGGATGTGTTCTGAAATGGCTTAAAAAGTATTTGTGAGCAGAGGAGCCATCATTTTGACAGCCATTCATTTAAAGATTCAAAATGTTTATTGCAATTAGTAAAATACAGATTTTTTTAAAGAAACTTCTTAACTAATTTGTTCTATACTACAAACAAAAATCAATAGTATTTGTAAATGTCAAATTAATTTAATGTTTATCCATATTTTTATTTTACAAATTATAATGTTATGATCAGTGTTGAGTAAGTTTCTCTAAAAATGTAATTCATTACTATCTAGTAATTACATCTTCAACAGAGTAATTAGTATTGCATTACTTATTACTAATTACTTTCTAAATCACAACACAAGAATAGACATGAAACTCTTTTAATTCTTTCAAATAAAAAATATGAAATGGCTTTAATTATTCTTGATATGACCAAAGTATTTAAGTGAGGTCACATTAAAAACATACATTTTGAAATTAGACGTTAAATTTTGATGTTAAATCCACTATTGTATTATATAGAATTGTTCTGTAGTCTATACATATACATACAGTATTTAATGCAATTACATCAGAAGTAACTGTAATTAAAAATTAAGTATAATCCCTTAGTTTACTTTCTCAAGGGAGAAGTTAGACCCAACACTGCATTACTGCATTACACCCAACACTGGTTATGATGCATACATTTCTTTAGGCATCATAATATACAATATAAAATATCGATACATTGTGTTTTAAATGATTAGTTTACGAAAAGTTTGAATAGTGGAGATGGTCGCCCTTCAAAAAATTTTGTTCTAAAAAGTGGCAAATCTAGCACTATCCATTCAATTTAGCAATATTTGACAGCAAAACATGCCGATTCCAGTAAGCTAAAATAAAATAAAATATCACTAATATAGGCCAATTCACGAATATCGCCCAGCCAGATATGTTACTACAAACCTTTGCTTACATTTGTTGGGGTAATAAATATTATTAATGCATGAGGCTTATTTTTATTTTCCATTTTTTTTCCCCTTATTTGTTTGTTTTATTTTACCATCCTCTTTATTTTCAGCAAGTTTGCTTTTAATTGCAAAGCACCAGTTGGATGTCAGTAGTACGATAAACAAGGAAGAACAAAACCAGCCATAGCCAGCCATTTTTGAGGCATAGTATAGATTCTCTGTGGGTTTATTTATTTACTCCTCTGTGATTGGCTGTGTTAAATTATCAGTGGGCACAGGAGTAATTTAGCTAATGTAAATTTAATGTTAGTGGGTTTCGTTCTGCTACCCTGAGCTGATTACCGGTTTGCATCATTTCCAGGGCCTGCGTGTAACTCCCGTCAGTTTGCTAGCCATGCGGTGTCTTTTTTTGGGAACGACCTAATGGGCTTCGTAAAAAAAACACATGTTGTCTTACAGCACCCAGAGCCTCTGTGTGTTGCCGTGCACACTGGAATGGTCTTGAGGTTTGATGCTGCGTTAGCCATAGGTGCATGTAAAGCATCATGTAACGTGTCATGTGACCATACACACTGCCCTGCCTCAGCTGCACGTCCACTGACGCGTTCCAGCTCCTTCACTCTGTAAGACACTCACCTCTTACAGAACAGCCAGCCAATCAGACTCACTGTCCAGCAAACCCACCATCTCTCTGTTGCTCTCTCTCCAGGACTGTTTCTGATCATACACTGCTGTCCGTGTTCCACTAACTGCTCTCCAACTTCTCACGCAGCACCTTGTCCATTTGAAGAGCATTTTCAATTCTGTCCTCTCTCTTTTCCTCTTTTCCCTTTTTTGATCTATCCTTCCATTAGGGTTGGGAATCCACAACTGGTATCATTTTTAAAACAAAATAACACTTTACCTAAATTGTTCTTTTTTTGTCTTAATTGAATATGAAGAGAAAGACTATGCTCAATGAAATAATACGATACCAAAAATAAATCAACACTTATCTTTTCTATTGCGTCTGGTTGTAGTTCGATTCCTGAATGCTTTTCTACTTATTTTCTTGGACAGTTGAATATAGGGCTGGAACTAACGATTAACGATTATTTTTTTTACCCGGTTAATCTATTGTTTATTTTCGGAATAGTCAATTAATCCTTTGGTTAATTTACCAAAAAATAATAAACGCAACTAATATATGTATGAATTTTTACCTAATGATACTATTTATGACAGTACTATCTATTTATTAGGCCTAATTAGTAAAGGTGTTTACTATGGCTGCATTCACAGTTCATTAAGGAGGTTAAAGTAGATGCTTGAATATGTTCATTTAGCTGTATGATCAAAACAAGTCACAACCGCATTCTAACTAACCGTATTGTTATCCATAGTGACAGTATCAAACATGATGATGTCCATAAAACCATGAAGTTTTACAACGACTTAAAGCACATTATTAAATAAATTAAATATTTTAAATAACTAACAACTTTAAGCACAGAATAAAGTTAAGTTTGAGCTGCACGTCTCGCAGCCTCGCCCCCACTGCAGTAAAACTGAATGCTGTATGAATGCAGCTGTATTAAGGCCAGGACACACCAAGTGCCGTCAAGGTTTTTTGGGCTGATTCAGCATGTTGAATCGGCGTCCGGCCGTTGGTGAGAGAGAACTTTGATTAGCTGTTCAGCTTAGCGAACGAGTCAGTGCACGAGAGTAAAATGTTTTTATATAATATAGCGCCTTTCTACAAAATCATCACTTTCGCGCCTTTCTAAAAGCAAAGCTATGAATTCAAGCAAAGTAAAGATGGTACAGACAGAAGGCTGTTATAATTTTATGTTATCTTACCATTCAAATGCATATTCATAATTACATGAGCCGACTGGAATGAAGAAAGTGATCAGCGTGATTTGATATTCAAAATGGTAAGGAAGTGCTGCTTTGTATAATGTATTTTATGGTCTGTATATCTGCAGTCTTAATTTCGGTTTCCCTTTTTGAATGACGAAAATAGACTATTGATACCTGCTGATATAGACAGATATTTACTTAAATGCAGAACGCACGTGCTAGTTGACAGTCGAAAGTCGCCTTTAGCCCTTCTGGTGTGTTCAAGCGCAGATTTTTGGCCGAGAGGCAACAACACAGTCAGCTTTCGCCGCCACTAGTTATTTGACGTTGGCTTGGTGCGTCCTGGGCTTTAAGCAGAAAATATAGGACTGACAGCCGTATTCTAGTGCTGTTTAAAAATTCACTATAATATTCCAAATACTTACACCTGAGCATGCCTAGGCTATGAGCTTGATGTTTTTGTTTTAATGGCTGACTTTCAGCATGCCGGAGAGTCAGAGCCGCCATCATTGGCGATGACCATAAACAGTGCAACAAATCGACACATTCCACGCAAATCAACTAATTTACATAACCGATTACGTCAATGCATTGTTCCAGCTCTAGTTGAATCACAGAAAATGTTGTTATTCTAGCAATATATATATATATATATATATATAAATATAACTAATTATATAAATATAATATAGGGTAACACTTTTTTACAGTGTCCTTGTTACATATTTTAACCCTAACATGTACTTACCATAGTAATAACATTAAATTATGCATAATTACATGCAACTCACTGTGGTCATTAAAAATCCCAGGATGTCCTTCGAAAAAAATAGGGGTGTAACCCCGGCATCCTGGCCAAATTTGCCCATTGGCCTCTGTCCATCATGGCCTCCTAATCATCCCTATATACAGTATATACTGATTGGCTTCATCACTCTGTCTCCTCTCCACCAATCAGCTGGTGTGTGGTGGGCGTTCTGGCGCAATATGGCTGCCGTCGCATCATCCAGGTGGATGCTGCACATTGGTGGTGGTTGAGGAGATTTTTGAGTACCCAGAAAAGCGCTATATAAATGTAACAAATTATTATTGTTATTATTATTATTATTATTATTATTATTATTATTATTATTATTATTAACTAACCCTCAACCAATCCCTAACCCTATAGTAAGTACATGTTGTTAATTAACTCGGTACTTAAATATATAATTACACTGTAACAATGACACCTTAAAATAAAGTGTAACCTAATGTAGTTTAATCAATTATTTTGTGTTTCCTAAAAGGTTCTAAGAATCATTATAAAACTGAAATTAAGTTCCTTACGATTCCCATTCCTACCTT
This sequence comes from Coreius guichenoti, assembly GCA_039654105.1. NCBI lineage: Eukaryota > Metazoa > Chordata > Actinopteri > Cypriniformes > Gobionidae > Coreius > Coreius guichenoti. Next base: position 8,445,737 of record CM077172.1, on the reverse strand, counting down.
ACATTCTTTCTGTCCTTTATTCTCTTTCAGTCTCTTTAACATTCTGGCCTTTTCTTTTTTCTTTTTTCATCCACTGCATTTTCTAACTGTGATCAAATCCCTGCACTTTACCTCACTGTTCTTCCTCTCTGATCTGTCTCATACGGTTTGAATCTTTGTTTCATGATCAGTGGATTATCAGTTAGTTTTCTGCACATATTCACAGTGGTGCTGTTCAAGCGGCTGCACATTTAGCAGTGATGTTTTTTTCCTGTTCATTGTAGGCCTGTGGAGATCCCAAGGCAAAACCTTCCTACCTAATTGACAAAAACCTGGAGTCAGCCGTGAAATTCATCGTCAGAAAATTCCCAGCCGTTGAGACACGTAACAACAACGTAAGTTTCATATTATAAATCAAGTATTTTGTAATGATTAAGTGAATGTTATGATGTTGATACTCATATAATGTTTTACTCATGTAATACACTATAATTCCAATGTTTAATATATATTAAGGTGCTGCAAGTGGTTTTGTTGTTTGGGTTTTTTTTGCACTTAGCAAAATGGCTAAAACCATTTATAACACCTTTAATCAGGCAAGATAATTGTCGAGAGGATGGTACAGTAGCGTTATCAAAAGTACCGATTTCGGTACCAAGTAAAAATGTGACGATACAAGTGACAAATGTGATAGATACACACGGGAGCATTTGAAAGCAGGTGTCTATCAGCAGATCCCCAATATATCCACTGATAGACGTCTGCTTTCAAACACTCCCGTGTGTATCTGTGTAAGCAATTGGTGAACATGTTTTTGAAGATCATTGTAGCCAATCACAGACATGCATGTTGAGCGTGTGAACACAACAGCCAATCAGAGGTGTTTAAGAATCCATTTAACAGCGCTCAAAATGCTAGAGGGAAATGCTGGTATCATCACATTTTAAAAATTTCAGTATCGACTTTGACAACACTATAGTACAACATGTTTTCTCCTGCTTCCAGTGGTGCATCAGAAAATGAGGTTTTGACAACCATGTTTACCAAGGAACATCCCAGTGTTTCAGCTATCAGCAGAATGTTTTTTTTTTTTTGGAGAATATACATAATCTGGTTCCATGGCCCGGATCACATCAGCTATTGTGCAGGACCCTGAAAGGGGCTCTTTAATGGCATTAAACTCTGATTTTGAACAGTTTAATTATAGAAGTACAAATATTTACTGCATCTGATGTTAGTAGTTGTTCAACAGCAAACTTGTAGAACAGTTCCTCTCTTTATATATTAGGGGTTGCACAGACTAGTCGTCTTTAATGCTCTACCATGATGCTTTAAGCTTGATGTCGATTAGTCGATGATCATGGCCTATAGAGTGCGCAACAGGATAAGAAATCTTTAAAGTCTACTTTTATGCTCCGTTTCCAACAGTTAAAATGACAAATAAATGCATACTCCGAGAACGCTGCACAAGATATGTTTGATTATACCATCTGGATGCTCAAAATTGATCAGGTGAATGCACGTTTTACACAGCTTATTGTACAGGCAAGTTAGTCGCTATTTAAGCTAATGCGCTGCTGCTTTGTAATGCTCACACACACACAGACAGTAGCTTGCATATCATGTGCAGATCATGCACACACAAAGTTATAGCATATAGGCTAATTCTTAGTAACTAAAACCCAATCGCTCTCTCGCTAATGCATTCATATAAATGTAATCTTTACTGTGCGACTTTATCTGTATATGATTTAGAACGAGCAGAAATAAAAAATAAGCTGTTACGTAAGAGCAATAGCGCTGTGCATAAGGCAACCTGCGTTCAGTCTCAGCTCGAGGTTCAGGCTTATTTGTTCATTAATGATGTCATCAGCAACATGTCGACTGAAATCTGACGTCGTTCAACCCATAAACTTCTAAATCATCATGCTCTCCCCTTGGAAGTTTGTTGAGGCCGCCTAGTGGGCCCCGGCCCCCTGGTTGAGAACTGCTGCTCTATATGATGTCTATAGATCTTTTAGCAAATATACAGCTTTGTATAAATCTTCTGCGCTGATGTAGAGATGGTGCTGTAGTAGTGAAATAAATGCTCAATATTTTGTTTTCTGTGTTTCAGCACTTTTAGTCTCCCGTATGATTACCATCATATCCCCTCCAACACCACAGTCACCAAGCCCAGTCTTTTCTGTAATGCTTTGTTGCCATTGCCACAACCCTGAACATCTCTGAAGCATGTTTACCATGCTTGGTTCATGGGTTCCCATGGTGCTCATTCCTCAACCATCAGAGAGTGATTCAAACATCACTCCTTATGGTCGTGGAATATGGAGGTTTAGTTTGAGGTCATTGTAAAAACATTGTTTTGTCATACAGCCCAATTTTTTTTTTTCAAATGTTTGATGTAGTGTCATCGAAAATGAGGTGATGTCCTCATGAGAGGGGCTTTCCCAGATCTGTCTTTCTTTCCAGGAACCTTTGGCCACACTTAACTTGACCACAACACCACAAATAGGATTTATTCTTAATGTGGATCAATCCGTATAACCCAGAGTGGAGATGCAGTCATGACTCACCAGTTCTTTATTGGTGTTTATCAGATGAGGAAATGACATCCATTCAGCCCATGTTGCTTTAAGAATGTAGGCGTGTCGTGGTTTCACACCTCTACTGGTTTTGATCCTGCATTCTTTCTATGACAGTCTCTGATTTCTGTGCACAGCTCTAATGACTACAGTGGGGTAAAAAAGTACATTTTTCCCCTTGGTTATTTGTCGCAGATACCCCTTTTCCACCGACTAGATCCTGGTACCAGAACCAGTGCCTATTCTGACACAATTCTGCACTTTGGAAAATTTGCCCCTTTATCCCTGATGATCTTGACCACTAATGTTAGAACATAGGGAGTGGGATAATAAGTATTATTTTAAAACACAAAACAAAACTAGACCACTCCTATTGTAATCCACAAAGTTGCCTACCTTGGAAGCACACGACTTCCTGATGTACATTCATTTGAAACATTTTAACTTTAATTCAAAAATCAATTGTGTGAATTGAGTGCTAAGAAATTTGTGTTATATTTACATAACTTCTGATGCTAAATCAAAGCATGTGATGGTATAAAGACCGGATCAGATACATTATAGTTTGGCTCTCAAATAAATGGAAATTCGTGCTTGTCCTAAGCGTAAGCACAGTTTTGGAGGAAAAGAGGTAAAGATGACATTTAGCCTGGATTTTTGTTAATAAGCCACAAAGTAAAGATGTTTTGGGGAAAATCATCAGCATCATGACATCCATCATTTCCCTTTAATTTATTTAATGGGATTGTCTCTTAACAAATTAACTAAACACTTTTTCATGTGTGCTATTAAATATTATTTTTATATATGCATTCCATGTCTCAAGTGTGTTTTGTGTTCATTCTTTCATTTTGGTCCCACTGTAATAACCAACCACCATGTCCTTATGAAGTGTTGTATATTTCAGATTCTGCTTTGCCTTCTACTTTGTGTTAAAGATGTTTAACTGCTTCTCGCAGTGATGTGGAGCTGTGTCATGTTTAACTGTGTTTGAGTTGCCTTTTAGTGTTGTTTTATATTTCCTTTTTTGTTTTTTGCATTTTTTGCATGCTTAACATGGCTATTTTCTGGATTATTCTTTTGGTAAGTTTGGACTCCATGTGGAGTCCTATTTGCTTTATTTAGTTCCTGCTCTTATGTATGTAGTTTAACATTTCAGTTGTACTCACATATATATGTCAGTATTTCAGTAACCTACATGGACAAAAGGAACCTCAGATGTGCCCTTTAAATAACTCCTTAAAATTCAAAGCGTGTGAATTGTATTCATTTGGAGTAGCTGTGATGTAGCTAATATTTGACTACTGATTGGGATGTGCTCTGAGCTTCCTTTGAGTCTGTTACTGCATGGTTACATGCTTTCTTCAGTATATTTATCCACTCTATTAAAAAAAACAAAAATGTAATGAGGTTTAGCCCGTTGTGCACAGCATCACATAGTTTTGCCTTAACGCACTTTCATTTTGAAAAGAGCGGAGATGGTGATCAGGAAACTTTAACTTCAAACTATGCCATTTAAAAAAAAAAAAAAAAGTATCTTTTATATACAGTTCACTTGGTTTTGTGGAAGAATCTCATGAAACCTGCCAAGAACATGTCCAGGTTGTATAGTACCCCAGAATCCAGTGCGAAAAGTAAAAAAAATATATATATATTTTGCTTAAAGGAAATAAAGCCTATTTTGTTTTGTAATATATATTTTTTTTGACAATTAAGGGCATTTTCCACCAATCCTCATAATGCAATAATATTGTTATTTAAATTATTTTTGTTCTGATTTATTTTAATTGATAGACTTTTAATTTTTTTTTTAATGATAAAAAAAGAATCGAATTGAAATTTTTTTTTTATGTAATAAAAATAATCTACTGAATATTGGAAATATAGAAGTTTAAATAAAAAAAGTGAAAGAAAATACCCATTTCTGATAAAGTAAAAGTAATGTCAAGATGACAAAAATATTAATAGTCCTGAAAATAGGCTTAATTTTCTTTATGCAGATTAAAATTTCCTCTTTTTTAATTTCTTTTATTTTAAAGTTAAATGTGACCTAAACTTGTTTTTGTAAGATCCTACATTTATCACAGTTAAATCTCCCTCTCTGCTATTTTTCATGATATCATCTCTACCTCATATACAGTATCTAAATACCTATTGACCTAGTGGAATTATATACTTTAGTAGGATATGATGTGAATATAAGGTGTAAGGTGGGGATGGTGTGGTTTGATGGAATTAGTTTTTTCTGTCTATATGTAGTTTCTCTGATATTGGGCTTTATGGGTATCTTCAGTGCATCATTAACTCTGTTAGTTCTAACCTGGTTTTCTGGAAATCCTGATAGATACTAAGGATTCTGTCACTAACTTGATTCTAGAGCACATTTGCACTACCCTTCACTCTAGAGAAAACTGCTGAAATGACAAAAGTCTTCTCAAATCATGCAGTTTTTCAATTAAGATGTATTTGAAATGAACACGTATGCAATATTATCCAAACATTACTAAAAGATAATGATACTAGTGGCACATCATGAATGAAATCTGATAGAGGTGTGCATGCCTGAAATGAGGTCAGAATAATGTTGTTTTGAGTACCTTCCCAGGTGCAGCAGTAATGCATTTTTGCTCTAGAGTTGCAAATACTGTAAAGACAACCAAAGGGGAAAAGGCCTGTGCGTGTCAGGACTTGATGCAGGGTTCATTCACTAGTTTGACTGTCAAAAATAAAATCTGAGAAATGCTCTCTTTGAACGGGCTCAACAATAAGGATTATTTTCTGCTGTTCTGGTTGGTTTTGCTTGCCATGTCAACATTTCACTGGCTCTGCTACATAAATGATAAATAGCTATTTTTAAAAAAAAACTATTTTGGATGTTTTGAATTGATTGCAGCAATGTTCATTGCATCGTTGAATCCAAATGTAGTTTGCCAGGCTTAAAGTAGATGTACATGATCAGTGAGCGGAAGAGACAGTGTAGAACTGCCCTGATAGAGCAAGAAAGTTCAGTCAAATGTTATGAAGCTCTCTCACATCCTTATTGTTGAACCCTGCTCTGAGACATTTTATTTTGCATTTGGTGGTTTTGACAAAGTTTAGCCATTTTCTAAATTTTTTTTGTTACACTAAGAGGTCTGCTCAAGATAGATTTTTTTTTTTTTTTTTTAGTCCTGCGACCGCTAAAAATAAGCTATTTTTCTTCCCGTTCTTTTGTCTAATATAATAGTTTTAGTTTTAATTAACTATAATAACTAATGATATGTGATTTATATTATTTTTCCCAAGTAATTTTAGTACTTCAAGGTTAACTAAATTAAACTTGCCAAGTTTAAGTTTTTAAAATTATAAACTTATCTAATATTTATTTAATATTCTAATATTTATATTTTATTGTATTTCAGATTTATTTCAATTCATGTAAATAATTTTTAATAGTTTTGGTTTTAATTAACAATAATGATATGTGATTATATAATATATTTTTTCTCTCCCGCTACCGTTATTTTTCTGCTCGTTCCTGCCCAAAAAAATCCCGTAGGTAGAGCTCTATGTGGATTTTTCAGTCCTGTTACAGTAAGATTATGTCTCGCTCTCGTATTAGGGCGCGTTTAGACCTAAAAAACGATACCTTTATCGTCTCCGTGTAAACTACAAAAACGTGAATTTGTGAAAACTGTGATGTCATGCGCATGTGTATTACGTATTTAGTTCATAGGTGATGTTTTTACAAAGTGACATCGCCAACTACTTGGCTGGCAGCAGAATACAGCGTTTTTAGTCATTTTCACGGAGCTGTCATGTAAACATACCCTAAGGCTATTTAAGCGTACCCCAAAGAAACCCTAGGTGAGGCTTCTACGGAGCCCCTAAAGAGACATAAAATATGGGGAAAAAATATGAGATGAGAGGAAATATAATTTGTGAGGGAACGCAAAAGCATTGAAAAAATTTTTTCGTCCATCTCATATTTTTGCCTTCACCATTTCCTTTAGGGGCACCGTAGGTATCAGACCTCACCTTATTGCATTTGTCACAGCAGGCAAAAGGAAAGTTGTTTCCCTTACTGTCGCATACAACCGAAAAGCACTGAGAAATCCAACCCTATATTCCTGTAAACCGTTTATTTTTATTGCATAATAGACAAATGGCATTCTGTATATGGGATGATTTTAGTCTCATAAATGCACGCACAATTATCTATGAACTTGATAAATGTTGCAGATATGTTTTATTATCATCCACAAACAAATGCCTTTCAACTTGTGTGTGCAAAATACAGAATTGTGCATGAATGTGCAGCGATTTGTACAAATAGAGACATTTTTGTGAATACAAATGTTTTGTTTTGCATTAGTGTATCATAATTTGCGCATGCAACAAAGATTATGTGCATTTGTGGATCATGTGGCACGCGTGCATTTATTGGCGTCTTTTCTGAGTCGATCTCATTTGATTCATTTGGATTTTGAGACTTTCTTTTCGCGTTTTCAAGCATTTCACAACCCACACACAAACTACCAGTGAATAAGCCTGGTGCTGATTATTAATGTATGCACAAATACCAAATGTGCATTTCTACATTTAATCTAATACTTTACGACTTGTGTGTGCAAAATCCAGATTTACATGAATGCGCAGCATTTTGTACAAATAGAGACATAGTTGTGAATACAAAACTTCGATTTTGTATTAATGTTGGTCAGAATTTGTGCGTGCAACGAGTAAGATGTGCATTTGTGGATCTGGTGACGCGCATGCATTCATTGACTCGTTTGTGAGTCGATCCTATTTGATTCATTTGGATTTTGAGACTTTCATGTCGCCGGTTTAGCCTTGCACGATCCACACACACAGCTGTCTAAGAAAACCTGCTACCACTAGGTGGCAGTATCCTGCCAAAACAGACAACGGCACCGTAAGCGTTCTTCTGCCTATAAGACGCTTAATGTTTCCAATCCTCGTTATAAAGATGAAGAAACGCTTAACAGTAGGCTAACATTAAAAAGGTATTAACAAGCAGATTAAATCAGGTTATGAGCACAACATTGTTCATCACAACATTTTTCTCCCATAGAAAACCATTATAAAATGCTTAATATGCAATATAGCGCATGTTCAATAAAGTGTATAGCCTACTCAGTTTTAATATCACAGTCTTACTGCATTAAGCGTTTTCTTTTATAATAAGCTCTATGGGAGAAAACGCTTAGCCTACTGTGTACAGATCAGAGCCTAGAAAATGAACGATGCGCAAAGTTTCACGCATTTCCTCCCTTAGAAAGAAAACACTTAACGTGAAACTCCCCAGTTGCGCACATATTTCTAGGCTTAGACCAAACTCCGTAGGCCTACATAGGCTAACTTATTAATATAGCAAATAAAAAGAAGCCTAGAAATATGAGCGCAACTGGGGAGTTTCATGTTAAGTGTCTTCTTTTTAACGGGCTCTAAGGGAGGAAATGCGTGAAACTTTGCGCATCGTTCATTTTCTAGGCTCTGATCTGTACACAGTAGGCTAAGCGTTTTCTCCCATAGAGCCTATTATAAAAGAAAACGCTTAATGCAGTAAGACTGTGATATTAAAACTGAGTAGGCTATACACTTTATTGAACATGCGCTATATTGCATATTAAGCATTTTATAATGGTTTTCTATGGGAGAAAAATGTTGTGATGAACAATGTTGTGCTCATAACCTGATTTAATCTGCTTGTTAATACCTTTTTAATGTTAGCTACTGTTAAGCGTTTCTTCATCTTTATAACGAGGATTGGAAACATTAAGCGTCTTATAGGCAGAAGAACGCTTACGGTGCCGTTGTCTGTTTTGGCAGGATACTGCCATCTAGTGGTAGCAGGTTTTCTTAGACAGCTGTGTGTGTGGATCGTGCAAGGCTAAACCGGCGACATGAAAGTCTCAAAATCCAAATGAATCAAATAGGATCGACTCACAAACGAGTCAATGAATGCATGCGCGTCACCAGATCCACAAATGCACATCTTACTCGTTGCACGCACAAATTCTGACCAACATTAATACAAAATCGAAGTTTTGTATTCACAACTATGTCTCTATTTGTACAAAATGCTGCGCATTCATGTAAATCTGGATTTTGCACACACAAGTCGTAAAGTATTAGATTAAATGTAGAAATGCACATTTGCTATTTGTGCATACATTAATAATTAGCACCAGGCTTATTCACTGGTAGTTTGTGTGTGGGTTGTGAAATGCTTGAAAACGCGAAAAGAAAGTCTCAAAATCCAAATGAATCAAATGAGATCGACTCAGAAAAGACGCCAATAAATGCACGCGTGCCACATGATCCACAAATGCACATCTTCTTTGTTGCATGCGCAAATTATGATACACTAATGCAAAACAAAACATTTGTATTCACAAAAATGTCTCTATTTGTACAAATCGCTGCACATTCATGTAATTCTGTATTTTGCACACACAAGTTGAAAGGCATTTGTTTGTGGATGATAATAAAACATATCTGCAACATTTATCAAGTTCATAGATAATTGTGCGTGCATTTATTAATCATTTTGAGACTAAAATCATCCCATATTCTGTACCTTGTTACCCCTGTCGGCGTTGGTCGGCTCTCGACCTCTCGTTTTCGCCGATTGAACATGTTGAATCTGTGTTTGTCGAGTTTTGGTAAAGTACTGTAGCTGGTGACAGGTCGGTGTCTGTTAGTGCAGTGTGAATTCGCCTTAAAACATTAAATGCATTTGAGTAACTTTTAGATATTTAAATTTGAGTCATTTCTTCCGCACCCACACTCGAAAATTCAAAAGTTTTCCTGTGCCGCACTCAGTTTCGTTGGGTCAGACCTCTACCCTAAGATTCTGTTTAAACTGAGCTTACAGAGTTTAGGGCACAAACTGAATTCATAACTACTTTATATGCCTGTTACTGAGGTTATTAGAATTATTTTAATTGTACAGTTCTCAGCCGTGAATGATCTAATGTGAAACCTGCTGATAAGTTTCCTGGTCAGATATCACAATAATGTGACCTTGTTTAATGTGACAGTGTTTAATTTATGCACTTGTCTTTTACATTACAGCAACAGCTTGCACAACTACAAAAAGAAAAGTCAGAAATACTGAAGAATTTAGCTCTATATTACTTCACCTTTGTGGACGTTATGGAATTTAAGGTATGAGAGCAGTCCCACTCGATGGGCCTCAGTCATGAGTAAATTGTTCATAAAATCATTCTTATGTAAATGTTATTTAGTATTTTAGTATTGTTTATATACTGCTATAGTGTAACTTTTTTATATTTTCTGCTTTCATTTCATGTTTAATTTTTAATAATTGTATTGTCATTTTTATCAGTTTTGTTTTTTAAATATTTCTATTTAGCTTTAATTTATTTTTATGTAGTAATTTAATTTCAGTTTTAGTAATTTTAGTACTTCAAGGTTAGCTAAACTAACATTTAAGTTAGTTGCCAAGTTTAAGTTTATCTAATATTCTAATATTTATATTTTATTGTATTTCAGCTTTATTTCAATTAAACAAATTATTTGTAATAGTTTTTTTTTTTTAATTAACAATAATAACTCTGATATGTGATTATATAATATTATTTAATATTGAGCTTACTGTAAAATAATGCATAATATAAATTATAATATTTATAATAATAATACATAATATAAGATACATTCTAATATTATAATACATAATAATACATAATTATACATTTATTTATTTAAAAATGTTTGTGTTCATTGAGGGTCTTTTTAAAAACCAATATGTTTGTGATTTTCTGTTCCTCCAGGACCACGTTTGTGAACTGCTGAACACTATTGACGTCTGTCAAGTTTTCTTTGACATTGTGAGTTGAATTAATGACAATCAGTAGAATATGTCTTTGAATTATTGATATTTGTTCAATGACATGGCTGATGTATAACAGTTACTTTTTTTCCACAATGCAGACTGTAAATTTTGACCTCACAAAGAACTACCTGGATTTGGTGGTGACATACACTACCCTAATGATGCTGCTTTCTCGAATTGAGGAGCGCAAAGCGATAATCGGCCTTTACAACTATGCCCACGAAATGACACACGGTTCAAGGTAATACATACCTTACCTAGAGCCACACACTGTAAGGTTCATTCTGCTATAGTGTGGATGTTACCAATGAAAGAGATGTGTCTGGGGTCATGATTTGTGTAATGTTTTTGTGTTCAGTGATCGAGAATACCCCAGGCTTGGACAGATGATTGTGGACTATGAGAACCCGTTGAAAAAGATGATGGAGGAGTTTGTCCCTCATGGAAAAGTAAAATCTGCGTGCTACAATGAGATCAGGAGGAGTATATCCTGATCCATCTCCATCTCATAAGGAGAACATGGTTTAATCTGAGCTCTCTGCAATTTGTTTTTCTCTTCTCTTTCTCTCTCTGCTATGACAGTCGCTGTCAGATGCACTGGTCTCCCTGCAGATGGTCTACCCACGCCGGAATCTGTCTGCCGATCAGTGGAGGAACGCTCAGCTGCTCAGTTTGATTAGTGCTCCTAGTACCATGCTCAACCCGGCTCAATCCGACACGGTCAGGCTTCGCTATAGTCCTTAATTATTTTTGTGAACTTTGTCTCTGTCGGCACATACAGCTGTCTTTTAAGGCAGCATACTAACCGTCATGGCACCTTATAAGAGACTGATTTAAAAACTCTCTTTTTAGCAGTAGCAACTTCGCTAACAGTCACTCATGCACAACACACAAATGGTGCTCCTCACATGAAGCACACAAGTCTAAATTAATGCTTTCTATTGACTCCAGTAGATTGATGTTTGTCCAGTAGATTGTGAATGTGAAAAAACATTCAATAAATATTTTTTCATCAGGTTAGATACTGATTATTAATCAGTCAAATCCCTGTTTCTATACCGCTCTGCTTAAAGGGTTAGTTAGAACTAACCCTTTAACTGTCAGTTAACGGCCATGTTTGTAGTTTTAACACTTTTATGGATGTTTGTAGTTTCTAATCGAATCCTCGTCCAACGCGCAATGGGTTGTGGGCATTATTAGCTGTTAGACTGTGCACGGATCTGCACTTTGGATTCTAACCGGAAATAGTAGACCATCCGGGTGTCTTTGGAATACTCATTTCAACATACTACCATTTGGGACACACTAATTCTAATTTCAAATATTTTTTAGAAAGGATAGCATGCGAATTAGGACGCAGCATAGGTATCCTCAAACTGTTTAAAAGAGCCTCCACATTGGGAGCATCTTATCATGCCAAAAAATGAGGGTCACTAGTTTTTAAACCATTAAAAAAAAGTAATAATTTTTTAACTATTAAAAATAGTTTTCAGTAATTGAAATATAGTTTAAATAAAACTTAAAACTTAGAAATATTGCCTTTGCATCTAACAGAAATAAATAAGTTGAAGTACTAAAATTACTTAAAATAAAGCTAAATATAAAAATAAAAGCTAATTCAAAATTAATAAATATTCTTATAACAGATAAATAATAGAAAAATAACACTGGCACAAACTCACTAGGTGTAAGAACAAAGTGTAAACAAACATTGCTCATAGTAGATTATTAATTAACTGGATTGCCCAACTATAGGCATTAGTAGGTTATTTAATTTAGCATTCCAGCAAAAATAACCGTATTGATATAAAATGTCTCATACTGTGATATAGGATTTTTTATTATACTGTTCCTCATAGGCAGGTGCATGTTGTGAACATTGTGCATTTGATCAAATATAATTTGATGGCCGGTATGTTTCAGATGCCCTGCGAATATCTATCCTTGGACACCATGGAGAAATGGATCGTCTGTAAGTGTGTTATTAAAGACAACATAAAATTTACATTGTACACTTTTTTTCTTTCTTAATATATGTACCTATTTGTACTGTGTATGATTCTTTATTGCACTTTATTCTAAAAATATATTTTTTAATTTTACTTCAAAACCTCTAAAATGACTTTGTTTTGTGAAAATACGCCATGTTAAGTAAATTTTTTTGTGAATGCCGATTCTTGGTTGTTATGCCTCAGATTGAGAGAAGCAATAATTGTTTGAACATTTGATTTATTGTTTTCTAGTCTTTTTGTATAGTAGTTTAGTTTCCCATTTACATAATAAGGTTTAATATTTAGCAGGTCCAGATGGAGTTTTTTCACACACTTTTTTTCACACACTTTCTGTGCTTATTTTGAGGAATCTGCATAATGTATTTAAATATGGTGAAAGGTGTTAAATCTGAGAACACTACGTTCCCTGTGGAAAAGCATCATCAAATAAACCAAAATATTTCATCATTTTTGTAAACGACACTGTTTCCAGTCGAAATCGGTGAGATCCTGTATGAGCCTGGTTTTTACAAATGTAACAGTAGTGTATGTGGTTTGTAACAGTCTCTCTCTCTGTTCTGTGTCCTAGTCGGGTTCATCTTGTGTCATGCAGCTCTTAACAGTGACCCCGCGGCTCTCAGTTTGTGGAAGTTGGCTCTTCAGAGCAGTTCCTGTCTCTGTCTGTTCAGGGACGAGGTCTTCCACATTCACAAAGCCGCTGAGGATCTCTTTGTAAACATTCGTGGGTCAGTAATTTCTACTGGCGCACACGTTCTCACGTTTTCTATAATTAATTTGCATTTTATGTGTAACATAAATGTAATGTTTATATTGTCATAATGTGGTTCATGCAAATATGGCATGCCATTGTTTTGTGTAGATATTATGTTGTTGATGTGTTTTTGTTTGTTTTCTCTATCTTCTACAGTTACAACAAACGTGTCAATGACATCCGTGAATGCAAAGAGTCTGCTCTGTCGCATGCGTAAGTGGCTTCTTGGTATTTCTGAAGATACCATACTGTAGCAGTCGTCACTCCTCTATATTTGCAGTATCTATATATATATTTTTTTTTTTATCATTTGGTCCAGGGGCTCCATGCACAGAGAACGGCGCAAGTTCTTGAGATCTGCCTTAAAAGAGCTCGCCACAGTTCTAGCGGATCAGCCAGGTTTACTGGGTCCCAAGGCTCTGTTTGTGTTCATGGCTCTCTCCTTCGCCCGTGATGAGATCATTTGGCTGCTCAGACATGCCGACAACATCCAGAAGAAAAGCACAGATGACTTCATTGACAAGTAAATCCAATTCTTACACCTCAACGCTCAATTTTGATATTTTTTAAATGTATGCTTTAATGAGGCCTTATGCTATGCTTTTGTATTTTTAAAACTCAGTTATTTTTTTGTTTGTGTATCACTGCAATTTTATCCTATAGTGCATTGCAACTGTTATTTCAGTATTATTTATTTACTGTTATAGTATTTATAAATATTTTAAATTAGTTTTTACTTATTTTGTTCTTGTCATTTTTATTAGTTGTTTTTTCTATTTAGCTTTAATATATTTGTCATTTTTATTTTGTAATTGAATTTCAGTTTGTCATTTTAGTACTTAAAGGTAAACTAAACATTTCAGTTGCCAAGTTTTTCATCTAATATTTATATTTGAATTGTTTTAACAAAAACAATTTTTAATAGTTTGTTAACAATAATAATAGTATTATCATATATACTGTATTAATATTTTAAATTTGCGTTTATATTTTCAGTTTTCATTTTTTTAATTTTAGTTTAGGGTTTTGTAATTTTATGTGCTTTTGTATTAGTTTTTGTTTATCTTTAAATATTTCTCTTTTTTTGTATCAGTTTTAATTTGTCATTTTAGTACTTTAACTTAAATTATTTCAGTTAGTTGCCAAGGCAACTTTTCTACTTTTATGTTTTATTTAAGTTTAAGTTTTTTAATCTAATATTTATTTGTTTTATTTCAGCCTTATTTCAAAAATATTATTACCAAAAAATTCCAAGAAATTCATCACAATATTGTTTTTTGTTTTTTTTCATCATTTGTAATGTTTTCATTTTAATTTTAGTTTAAGGTTTTGTAATTGTGTGTGCTTTTGCCATTTTTATTAGATTTTGTTTATCTTTAAATATTTATATTTTTTTATTTATTTTTGTATCAGTTTTAATGTCATTTTAGTACTTAACTTAAATTATTTCAGTTAGTTGCCAAGGCAACTTTTTTACTTTTATGTTTTATTTAAGTTTAAGGTTTTCATCTAATATTTATTTATTTATTTTATTTCAGCCTTATTTCAAAAATATTATTACCAAAAAATTCCAAGAAATTCATCACAATAATATTATAATTTTTTTTTTTTTTTTTGTCATCATTTGTAATGTTGCACCCTGAAACCCCTAAGCCATCTTGGGTTTGTAACAGCATCATGGGATAGGAGTAATTGTGATTCATCTTAGAGCAGGTTGATTTGGTTCATGGCTTAGAACTAATCCTAGTTTTTGTTTTTTGTTATGTTAAGTCCTTTTTGAGAACATTAATGGAAAAAATGCACCTCGAACCAAGGCTGTTTTTTTTAATTCATTCCTTCTTGTTTTCTCAGGCACATTGCAGAGCTGATCTTTTACATGGAGGAGTTGAGGGCACATGTACGGAAGTACGGCCCGGTGATGCAGAGATATTACGTGCAGTACCTGTCTGGCTTTGACGCTGTGGTGCTCAATGAGCTTGTGCAGGTGAGACTATCTGCACCGTGGATCCAGTTTTCCTTCCTACTGCACTAAAAGGACATAGATCAGTTACACAGTCTTGGGAGAGCAGCTGCTATTTGTAGTGCTCTCATGAGATGAGGATCAGTCATGTGCAGTTGGGTGGTTCAGACATGAACATTAGTCACATTATGAATCATTCACAGGATCTCACATAGGGCGTCTAGAACAGGGGTGTCCAATCCGGCCCAAGGGATGATTTGAAAAATAATAGAAAATAGAGATCGGAACATTCAATCTCTATTCCGGACTTGCACACAAACTGCTTTGCAGTCATCTCCCAAAATGTCATTTGTGACAATATTATGAAGTCTGTAAACAGAACATTAACACAGGACAGGCGGGGAACGCTGAAGACGAACGCAAAGAGGAGAACACAGACAAGCCAGCAGAGCAAAAGCTGTACCAGGCAGAGAAAGCTTGCTGTTAGCGAAATATAGGAAGAAAAATATAAATGTTGAAATGGCGGTAGGGGTTTATATGAATGTATCTATGAAAGGGAACCGTCTTCAGAATAGTTTCGATGGCATTTTCTTGTCCTCTTACCTCCGTATAAAATAGTGTTTATAAGAGCAGCGCTGCTTTGTGTACAGCTGTAAACAAGGAAACGCTGTATCGCTGCTGTTCCATAAGCGCCACCTACTGACAGTGAATTTGCATATTCATTCAGTCTGTCTGCTGTTTTTATTTTGTGCAGGTGTCTTCTAGCATAATTATAGCACAATTTCACAAAACAAAAGTCAGACCATTCTGTTTTTGCTTTAAATCTTGAAATTATACAATCTAACTTACTTAAAATAACTGTTCATGCACGTGTTTCCATCATGATTAAAATGTAATTTCAAATGGCTGGCTACAGATATTTTTGTTTAAGGCCAGTTTGGCCTGTAATAGAGCAAATAAACAACAAATAAATTTGATTAAACAAAGGAAAAAATGGGCCATGGGAATCAGCCATGAAAAATCATTAATGAGGCATCCCTAATAAAAAATATTAAATAAAACATTTAAAAAATGTATTTTCACTGTTAAAAGGCAGTTTTCACAGAGCAGTGTGTTTTTCTAGTTGTATTAATTTGTCGTTTGTATAGTTAATATTAATGTAGGCTAATTGTCAGCACACTAAGGTTTAAAAAAGGTAATTTGGCCCGTACATGATTAAAACATTTTTTTTCCATCTGGCCCTCAACCTAAAAGGAGTTTGACACCCCTGGTCTAGAAGAGCATGAGGCAAAATACATGAACTTCACCACTAGATGGAGAACTAGTATTGTCATTCAGTTCTGAGACTGCAATCAGCAGCGAGACTTGCTCATCATGGTGTTTTAATTTTAAAATGCTCACACAATTGGTAAAATCATCATGTCGTCTTCTTTTGTAGAACCTGTCCGTCTGCCCAGAGGACGAATCCATTATTATGTCGTCTTTCGTGAACACTATGACCTCTCTCAGTGTTAAACAAGGTAGGGAGCCTCTCTTCTTATTTAAACATTCATAATGTGCTAAAAAGACAACATGAAATCAAAATGGATGTCCCTGGTCTTATTTATCAGATTCATTGGTTTGTTTTATAAAAGCATGTAAATTCAACAAAAAAATGTATATATTAAATTATCATGGTCAGTGGCCAAATTTTGCATAATCCAGCAGTACTTCAGAAATTAGAAGTAATGCAGAAGTACTTCAACTTTATGGATGCAAATTAAAAGATAAAATAATAAAAGTCTGACTGACATCATGCAGAAACATCTTTTCATCATATTATATTTTATATATTCAAAGTTCCCTGTAATATGAGACTTGGCCTGATGTACTTACTATTTTTCTTTTATTTTGTGATGTAATGTTGTCTCTTGTTGTTTGTACTCTGTCACAAATGAACTAACTTTGTATGTGTGTGTGTTGCAGTTGAAGATGGTGAAGTGTTTGATTTCAGAGGGATGAGGCTAGACTGGTTTAGACTGCAGGTAAGATGATCTCAGTCGTCTGAGCTGGGTCAATACGTGGTGTTTGTTTCCTCTGATTCTAATCAGGCCTAATTTACAGCTCTTATCTTCACTTCCCCCTCACTAATTAGCAGATGCTGGTTAACATAAAGCAACTAATGCTCTCACAGTTTGAGATACAGCGCAACAAAAAGTTTCATGCTGACAAATGTTTATTGCAGAAATTTGCTTATCCTTTGTCTTTTCGGATGAAAGCAACATTTTTACATGCTGTATGAAAAATGACTTAATTTTGAAATACTTTGTAATGAACCACAATGCATGCTGTTCTTTTGAAGCTCTGATTATTCAAGAAGAGTCTGCGCCTTTCATCCAGGCTCAAATAAATCAGACTTCGTCCCTGTGGAATACAGCACATTTTTTTCATCAAGTAACAGTGCATGTGGGTGGGTGGATGGAAATGGAAGCAGAGATGGAGAGACAAGCTTGTTCATGTGTTTTTGAGGATCTGCGTGAGTGTGTGTGGACCTCAAAAGCCCATGGATCTGGACTGCAGTCTTTGGGATTGTCCAGTCTGCTCTCAAATGCGTTTCCTGTGTGTTGGCCAGCCCAGTCCCACAGCAGAGAAGCCATTTGACCTCTTCCCTAAAAGAATGTTCTGGGTTAAAAAACTTTATCAACAGAATGAGGCATGATTTGGATTACCACAGAGCTCCCCCCCCCCCCCCCCCCATTTCCTTTGTATGTACAGTAACGTACTTAGTTAAAGCACTTGCATTTAGGGTCATGAACATGGAAATATCAAAATTTCAAAATTATGATTTGCAGGTCTGGAAAAATAACGGAAATGAATATGCATGCAGTATACTGAATTAACATACAATACTATATAGCATATCTCAACTGCTTGATTGTGTGTATCACAAAATGTAAACTATATTATCGTCCCTCTCTAATCTGCCAAATGCGACTAAGGCATGAAGATATTAAGATATTTTAAACATTAACATGATTTCCTTTAAAGCTGCTTTGAAACAATATGTATTGGGAAAAGTGCTATATAAATAAATGTATGAGATATGTTAGAAATCTTGGCATGTTTATAGAAGTTAATATATATTTTTCTTGATTATTATACTCAGCTCTAAAATATTTAATCGGTTATAAATTGCTGTCTGTGAACAGTGCAGTCTCTATACTTAGAAATGGCTAAAGTATTGGAAGTTAATTTTTCCAACATTGTGGGAACCTTTTACATTTAAATATTTAGTTTGGATGAATTTGTTGTGCATTACTATGGAAGCTTGTTTCTGCCACAGAATAAAAAAGGTAATTGTGACTTTTTTTCTCACAATTCAGACTTTTTTCTCACAATTGCGAGTTATAAAGTCAGAATTGCAAGATATAAAGTCGCAGTTGTGGGTTATAAAGTCAGAATTGTGAGATATAAAGTCGCAATTGCGGGTTATAAAGTCAGAATTGCAAGATACAAAAGTCAGAATTGTGAGATAGAAAGTCGCAATTGCTTGTTATAAAGTCAGAATTGTGAGATATAAACTCAAAAAAAGTCAGAACTGTGAGATAAGATCGCAGTTTAGAGAAAAAAGACAAAATTGTGAGTTAAAAGTCAGAAGTGTGTCTAAATTGCCCGTTTAAATCTTGCAGTTCTGACTTTATAACTCGCAATTGCAAGTTTATATCTTGCAATTCTGAGAAAAAGTCAGAATTGTGAGAGAGATATTCACAATTATCTTTTTAAATTGTTTTATTTCATGGTGGAAACAAGCTTCCATACATTACAGATGTAATTCCTGTTGGTGGAATTTGTTTTATTGGAATAGTTCCTTTCTGGTAACCTTGCATGTCATGTTAAAGTTACCTGGTTTAGCGACTTTATGTGGTCATGATGTTGAAAAATTTTGAAGAACTTTACACAGACATGGTCAGAAAATGATTTTCTCACTTGTCTCACTCCATCTTATATGATTGAATCAATGTTTACTGTACTTCCATTATACATTTACCACAATTTTTGCTTTGTCGGACAGATTATTTCCTGTGGTAATGCCACAAAAAGAACTTATTTGCGTTGAACCCAGAGCATACCTTTAAGAGCAGGCCTCTACCTCTTCACACAGGAGGGTTTCAGTTCACCTCTTCAGCTGGAGAAGCTGCTATCAGTGGAATGTGAACATTTCTCACAGCTGAACAACTGTTTTCTGTGTTTGGATCTTTTCCCACTCTACATCGCTCTTTTCGCAGCCAGAGTCCTCTCTTTCAAATGGCCACAAAAACAAATCGGCCCCAGTAACAGCAGCGTTTATTCACTGCACAGCCTTGAGCTCAGACTGCTCTCAGTTTGCCAGGACAAAGCAAATTCAAGGATTTAAACAGTCAGCTATAGAGCAACTGAGTGTGTGTGAGGCTGTTGACAGATGTGGGTGGGTGGATGTGTATGTTCAGCTATGTAGGTGAATCACACAAAAACACGTCCAGGTCGCCGTTTACCCCAAAACCAAAAGAAAGAAAAAATAATATAATGAAATTATAAAAATAATATGCATATTTTTAAATAAATTCTTTATTTATTAATTTTAGGTTTAATTATAAAATTCAGAATTTTATTATTATGGTTCTTTTTTTCTTATTGCTTTAATAGTTTTTTTTTTTTTTTTTTTTTTTACTGTATTACTGTAATACATTTTTGCAGAATGAGATTTTCCATCTGTCTTTCATTGTTTGACAAAACAGGTGGTCCACCCCAAACTTTAATTAAAAAAAATATACTTTTATTCAGAAAGGACGCATTACATTGATCCATAGTGCCAGTAAAGACATTTATAACAAAGAAAAGTTTCAATGCTGTTCTTATTCCTGATCACAGATTAATTGATTAGAATAGAAAAGTTATTTTTAATTCTAATAATATTTCACAGTAATATTGATTTTACTGTATATTTGATCAAATAAATGCAGCCTTGGTAAGCATGAAACTTTTTTTTCAAAGAGATTTAAAAAAAAAAATCATTTGAACAGTAGTGTCATAAATGTATAGTAGCATGAAAACTTAATTGTGACTGTTTTGGGGAATGAAACCTTACCAGACTAGATAAAATGCCACAGATGTGTAGAAAAAGTCTCTCTGTAGGCACTAGAATCAGTCACTACTCCAAGTTTGTTACTTGGAGTTACTCTAAATAGCTGCCCTGACTCTGCTGTCTAAGCAAGGATGCCCTGTCCTCTCCTTAAATTTAGCATGCTTTCTTCTTGTTTAATGGACATGTTGTTGAGCTAGCATTTGCCAGTATATAACAACTAACGGTTCACTCAGTTCATGTCTGCTCGTCTGCATTTGGCCTCTTCGTTTCCAAAGGTGCGGTCCTATTTATCGCTATGGCCGATTAAACTACCAGCAGCAGTCTGCAAATGTTCATCTAAAAATAAGCCCTGTTTTTCAATACTTTTTCTGCTCCACAGTGGACTTCAGTGCTGTATGATATGTTTATTGTCTTTCCCCGGACTCCATAACCACAAGCTTTGTGAGTTTAGCACCTGCTGAATGTCATGTGGCATCATCCTGGCATGCCGCGCTCTTTGAATTGGCCGATCTTTAGATGATGAAAGCCAGCGCAGGGTGTGTGCAATTCGTGTTTTGGTTGAGTTTTCTCACACTTCTTATATTCGGGTTGTCCAAGAGCTAAACGCACTGGCTGGAACAGCTGTTTCACTGGGGGAAAAAAGAGGGGTTTTGACTTAAACACCAAAGAGAATCTGTTTTGCGTACAGTCTTCATTTGATCATGTATGCTAGAGAGGAAATTGTGTTGGTTGGACATTGTCTGGTTCAACAGTATCAAGTTTACAAAAATATTTCCCAGAAAGCCTTCTTAGAAGTTAATGATATGGTAAAACATCAAACCACACTTTTCTTCAAACTCTTCCCTGGTCCAGTTTCCAATCTGATTCGTTGCTCTTCATTTACTTGAGGATTTGCACATGGAAATCAACCCCACCAAGCTCAGCCTTTGAGAAAAGTTGTCAGAATAATTAATGCACTTTCATTTGATTCCAGATTAACGCTAATGATGACGTTTTTCTCTGTGTTTAGGCTTACACCAGCGTGTCCAAGGCCTCGCTAGGACTGGCAGATCACAGGGAGTTGGGAAAGATGATGAACACCATCATCTTCCACACCAAGATGGTGGACTCTCTGGTGGAGATGCTTGTGGAGACTTCTGACCTTTCCATTTTCTGGTATGACCTCACATCAAAGAAAAGGTCATTCAAAGATATTACATTTAATGTGGTAGAGGGTAGAACACTGCATATACAAAAAGTAACTTTAGAAAATCAGAAAATGAATACAAATGTTGACTTGCAATTCTTTATGTAAGTCAGTTAATGCTCTGACAGGTTCATTGAATGATCTGTTATTTTCATTCAAACTTGAGTTAGAATTTTTTGACCAATATATTTTAATTTATTTGTGTATTTTATTCATTTAATTGTCTATTGTAGCCAGCAAAGACAATGCAAAATTGACTTATTTTGCAGTACCCAGTCTTTTTACTAACTACATTTTAATTCACTGCAAGCTCACAACTTGAAAATATGAGTCCTTTTTGCTGTGATGCTGTTGATTCAGCAGTGGCACAGGAAACACTGCTTAACGCCAGCTCCACAATTGGCAGAAGGCATATCTGTTCTCAGAACCCCATAGCAACTGTCTGTTGTGCCTCTTGTTTTTAGATATTTCTCTTTCATGCTGGGTGGAAAGCGGACAGGGGCGTTTCAACTGATTAGATATGACTGTACCAGACGGTGAAGTGAACTGGCAACTCATTTTCTCTTTCTTTGATAGCTTTTACAGCCGCGCCTTTGAAAAGATGTTCCAGCAGTGTCTCGAACTGCCATCCCAGTCTCGATACTCCATCTCCTTCCCTCTGCTCTGCACCCACTTTATGAGCTGCACCCATGAGCTCTGCCCTGAAGAGGTGAGTCGCACTGACCTGGAATCAGTCCAACAGGCCCCAAGAGGAGCACAAATGTCAGATTCACTTCACAGGGTTCGTACAGAGTTTTGAAAGTTTGGAAAATGTTTGATTTTAACCGTTATTTTTTCAAGGTTTGAAATGTGCTTGAATTTTGAATATCATCCTTGAAAATGTTTTTTTTATTTTTTTTTTTTATAACATCTCGAAGATAATCTTTAAAGATTGAGCCGTGGATCATTTGCGCATCATTGCGTTTGTCACGCGAGCACATGAAAGTACACAAGATAGATTGGCTCATTGGCTCATCCGCATTCCGCACGTCCTGTCTTCATCAACAGTTCAGCACAGGTCCGAGTTGTTTGAGACCGTATTAATGACAACTGGCTGAAAGAGAAGTATGAAATGTCTACGTTGAGGAGCAAAAACATAATGAAAAAATGAAAAAGCGCTAATCAGTTCTCACCAGCCTTCCAAGGTAACCTGAAACATTCTTAAAATGATTCCTACAATAGGCTACTGTTTTATTGTAAATAAAGTAGTCTTATATTAATTTTAAAAAGCTGTGCATGTCCTTCAGAAGCAAAGCACTTGCATCGGATGTTTCGGTTTTTATGAAAAGATCATGCATGCATGAATGAGGAACAAAAAATGCGGGATTTGCTTGATGTTAAAAAAAGTTATTAAAAACAATAAGCCACGAATAAAATCTCGACGTGTTATTTGCGTTACTGACACTTCTCAGCATTTGTTCCCGAATACAGTTCTCTTTAGCGGCATATTGCGATTGAACGATCAGATACTTTATACAAGTAGATAAGTGATACAAGTATTCTCGTAAACACAGTCGGTTATGTCTTAAGTGAATGTAAACATTAGACCCGTGCATTCGGTCTTAATAAACATGCTGCTATTAATGTTAATCAAGCAACAATAGAAAAGAGGGAATTGCTCACTGCTCTTGACTGAATAACGTTTGTCGTTTTAATAATAATCAGTTTATTTGTAATTAATGCACTAAAGACTATGTAGTGATTATTTTAGATTTGATTATTCAATTTCTGTATTATTTCTTACTTGATTGCTTCTGTTAGATGTAAAATGAAAACAGATGTTAATTTCATTTTCTTCTTTCTTAAATTGAATTTGTTCTTGCATCATTTTTCTCATTTTTAATAGAAAAGATAAAATAACAAAAATAACGATTATTAATGTAGTAATTATTATTAATATATAGAATTAGAGGAACTGATGCGTCAAAATGCATTAAGAATTGTTTTATAATCAAATAGTTGCCCTCTTTCCCCCTAACTTTGTTTTCCTTTGTTGTTTTGTTTTGATATCCAGATTGGCAGCGCAGCTAAAAGTTACGTTCATGTTGCGCCCTCTACTGTACGGCTCTGAATTTGCGCTTGACTCATTCAGATTCAGAATTTGTTTCATGTTCGTTTTGCTACGGTGGCCGAGAGAGCTCAACGCGCTGCAACTGAAGAAAACACATGCAAATAAAAAACACCAGCAAATTAAGAAAACATCTTCATCAGTTTGACAACACGTGCTGCAAATGATCTCAACGCAACCAAATACAGAAAAACGCTGCAAAGGTTCACAACACACACAAATACAGAAACACGCTGCAAATACTCACAATGCACATACGATCAGGATGTTAAAATAAACAAAAAAACTCACCTTTCAGGTCATTGACAACCACTGACGAGTAGACATTGAAAAATAAGCAGTCCCAGCCAGGTTCGTCACTTGTTGGGGTTCCCTTGAAACATTTCCATTGCAGCACGTTTTTTGTATTTGTTTGCGTTGTGAGCTTTTGCAGCACATGTGTTGTCAAGCTGATGAAGATGTTTTCTTAATTTGCTGGTGTTTTTTCTATTTGCATGTGTTTTCTTCAGTTGCAGCGCGTTTCTGTATTTGGTTGCGTTGTGAACTTTTGCAGTGCGTGTTGTCAAACTGATGAAGATGTTTTGGTGTTTTTTTTGCATGTGTTTTCTTCAGTTGCAGCATGTTGAGCTCTCTCGGCCACCGTATTTTGCTCTTTGTGTAACATTGTTTTACAATTGATTATTGTATATCATATATTTGTATATTGTATATTTTCTTCTTTTGGAAATGTAAAGTCATTGGAAATGCAAAATTGATTTTTTTTTCCCCTATTGCTGTTGGAAATGGAAACCCAAATTTATATTTGTTATAGTCTTTATATAGCATTTATTTATTATTCTACTGTAGTTTACTTCCCATCTGTTTTGCATATAATGTACATCTAATTATTCACTGAACCCTTGATTATTCACCTGTACCCATCCTTGAAAAGCACCGCTGCCACTGCTTAAAATTACTTGAAAAGTGCTTGAATTTCACTCTTAAAAATCTGTACGAACCCTGACTTCAGTAACCTGATCTGAGAACAGTGCTTCATGACATTTTTTGTAGGTGTCACTAAGAGGAGTATTGTGAATTTGTATTTGTGAAATGATTATATGATTATCTCTAAATTTATTTATTTTTTTGCTGAAATGGCCATTTGTAGATTCTAAATGTTTAATGCAAGTAAAATACAGTAAAAATGAAGTTTCCACAGTTTTTAACTAAATTAACACCAATAAATAATTCTGTATAATTACTATTTTTTAATATGCACCAATATAAAATAAGTATTATGTAATATAGTATTTCAACTTATAAAAAATGTCATGATATGTGATTCTGCATTTTTGCAGTGATCACTCAAGTGAATCGTTTCAAAATGTTCCGATCATTCAATTTCATTCAAATAAATGAAACTTACCAGGTATAACAGTTTTTGATAGAAGTTTAAATCAGACATTCTTTAAACTTCTGCCATTGTGATATTCATGATGTTCATTTAAACAATCAGTAATATCATCACAAATATTGAATATTCAGTATGTCATCCAGGCCTATTCTGTAATGAAATGAGTATTTTAGCTTCATGTACTTGCTTTCATTAACTGTTATAAATCAGTTGACACCTAATTTATTTAATTTAGTCAGATTATATATTCTATTTGACTGGTTTAGTTTCAATGCAGACTCTGTGTTTTTGGAAAACTGTTTAAATATGGCCAGTGTTACTTTTGAGAAAAGGAGTTTGGAAAAGATCTTTCTTTTCTCTGTCGGGTCTCGCCACGGCTTAGCCGCGACCCATGCGAGGGTTCAGGATGGAGTCGTACTGTGAATCCGGAAAGCTCCATGAGTTAACTAGAGCTGGAATGTCCCAACACGCAGCATTGAGCGTTGTGGTCCATGTATCAGGATGTGTACAGAAAACCAAATGCTGAAAAGCATGATTTATTAAATCTGTAATTGAACCATACACCAGTGCAGCTACCCAGGCTCCCCAGGGGCATATGGAAGCCCCTCCGCACACACAAGGAGCACAACAGATTCCTGTTCCCCCCCGCCGGTATATGGCCGGCACATTCACCAAGTGTTTGTTCCTGCCAAACATCGTGCCCTCCAATATCCAATTTAATTTGGTAAATAAACCCACATTTTCACTCCTAATTGGTGGACAAACGGCACCCAAACAAACAGCACAATGAGAGTTCTCATGTCATTGCGGGGCCTGAACATTGAGCTGTCTGAGAGCACTTAGAGGAATAAAAGAGATTTATTGAGCCATAGAAGGCTTGGGTTTCCCTTATTTAAACATGAAACTCCCTCTCTCAGCATGTCTCTGAAATGGTCTTCCTCCTATGTCCACTCCACACAGCTTTGGACAGCTGCAAGCTTTATTTATGTTGGAAAAGCACTAAAAGTTTCCAAGAATATTTCCATCCTCGCACAGAAAACTTTTTACAGCGGTTTTAGAGAAACAACAAAAGATCACGGTGCTTCAGCAGAGGTTAGCCTCGGCATCACGTCGGATAGATGTATTATTTCCAACCTGCCCTCCGTCTCAGACTCTGCCCTCAGATGCCCATGAGGAGCGAGGCAGAATATTTGGGGCTTGTCAAATCAAATGACACTTTCTGTTTGTTGCGAAGAAGCGCCGGCCTCCTCCATCTTGTATGGGTTTTGTCAAATAGGGCAAAGGTTGTTTTGCATTAGTAATTTAGAAAGTATGCGCTGTTTGCTCTAGTGAGGAAGTTGAGGCGACAAGACCAGCTGGGCCATAACAAAGAGCCTCACTTACACACAGACAGGTCACAAACAGCACCTCACTGTGAGCCAAATCCACCTGAGCAGCTTATGTTGGAGTAGTTTCAGCCTCTGACAGGACCATTTTCAGATAGAACAGTTAATGGCATGCTGAGAAATAAGGTGTTTTCCCACCTTGGTCCAATTAATGAATGTTATGAATATATAAAGTTTGGATTATCTTTTTAAGGCCTCTTATGCTCACCCAGGCTGCATTTATTTGATCCAAATGCCACTTAAAAACTGTGGCTGGTCCCTTTATTAATCCATTGGATGGCCCCGTCCTGTGTTATTGGGTGGATCTTGGCCAGTATAAGGCCCTGTTCACAGATGGTTTTTACAGGTGGCCAGCTGAGCCAAATTATTTACTGCTGATAATAAAGGTTAAGGATGTATTTCCTGTCTATAGCAGAACCAGATAGAATTGCAATTCCATTTGGTGCAAAAATGACACTTTACGCCTGTATTATTCACTGTCAATACTATATGTATGCTATAGAGTGGAACGTACTTTGTGCTGAAAATCAAAAGTCTCGCTTAAAGGATTAGTTCACTTCAAAATGAAAATTTACTCACCCCCATGCCATCCAAGATGTTCATGTCTTTCTTTCTTCAGTGGAAAAGAAATTACGTTTTTTGAGGAAAACATTCCAGGATTTTTCTCCACACAATGGACTTCAATGGTGACCAAAATGTTGAAGGTCCAAATCAATGCAGTTTCGAAGGGCTTCAAAGGCTCTGCACGATCCCAGACGAGGAATAGGGTCTTATCTAGCGAAACCATCTGTCATTTTCTAAAAAAAAAAAAAAAAAAAAAGTATATACTTTTTAACCTAAATTGCTTATTTTTGCGCTGCTCTGCGACACACCACGGATTGCGCAGTCACGTCGGAAAGGTCACGCTAGACGTAGGCGGAAGTACCGCTCCCGTGTTTACAAAGCGCACGTGCGTAGACTAATACAAACATCCTTTAGCAAAAAAAGGTTAAACAACGATGTCGGGTGATTTTGAAGTTGGAGATGGAGTTTTTTTTTTTTTTGTAAAGGGTCTAGTATAAGTCTTGGCACGTTCGCTTGGGGCGGTACTTCCGCTTACGTCTAGCGTGACCTTTCCGACGTGATTGCGCAATCCGTGGTGCGTCGCAGAGCAGCGCAAGATGAGCAATTTAGGTTAAAAAGTATATAAATGTTTATTTTTTTCTTGAAAATGACCGATGGTTTCTCTATATAAGACCCTATTCCTCGTCTGGGATCGTGCAGAGCCTCTGATGCCCTTTGAAACTGCATTGATTTGGACCTTCAACATTTTGGTTTCCGTTGAAGTCCATTGTGTGGAGAAAAATCCTGGAATGTTTTCCTCAAAAACTTAATTTCTTTTCGACTGAAGAAAGAAAGACACAAACATCTTGGATGAGATAGGGGTGAGTAAATTATCAGGAAATTTTCATTTTGAAGTGAACTAATCCTTTAACATTGGGGTTGTGCTAAGGGAGGTCTCCACTAATGTCTCCTTGTCTGTCCCTCCCTGCAGAGGCACCACATCGGAGACCGCAGCCTGTCCCTTTGCAACATGTTCCTGGACGAGATGGCCAAGCAAGCCCGCAACCTCATCACAGACATATGCACAGAGCAGTGCACCCTGAGCGACCAGGTCAGTGACGCACACATGCTTTCAGCGCTGCCAAAACGCAGAGGGACTTTTGGGAGTTCTGGAATTTTCCATGTCATATCTGGGATTTTAACAAACTTAACTGGGTTTACAAAGAGTTCTACAAATTCACCAGGAATGTTCCATTCCATTGCAATATGATTCGCTGGACACAGTTGGCAGCACTGATTCGAAGACATACAGTCAGCTTTAATGAATAAACTTACTCACCCCCCTCTGGTGAATGTAACTGTCATGTTGTAAGCAAACAGGACAGCAGCTCATAAGTAACTTCCCGCAATGCTCATGTCTGGGCTGCGGAAGGCACATTTGTTTTAAGGAATTACAGTCTTATGGTCAACTCTAATCTGACATATTTCCAAGTGAAACAAGATATTTATTTGTCAAAGACTTAGGGTAGGACTTGATTTTATTAATCAGGAATTGATTGGATGGTGAAAAGTGGATGTCACAAGTGGTTGGAGGAGAGGTGTTGAAAAGTAAGAGGGATTTGGATTTGTGCAAATTAAAAAGGAAAATTGTTTCACAGGCAGAGCAGGTTATTGTTAAATTGTTCATTCTTTTAGTTATATATATGATTTTTAATTGAAGTACCATATATTATATCAAACAAATATGTACATATCACAGAAACAGTTCTCAGTTAATTTCAAGACAAGTGGTTCAGTTAGTCAGTTAAAGGATTAGTTCACTTCAAAATGAAAATTTTCATGAAACCCTTCATGTCTTTCTTTCTTCAGTTGAAAAGAAATTAAGTTTTTTGAGGAAAACATACCAGGATGTTTCTTCACATAATGGTTTATGTTGCAACCAACGGGTTGAAGGTCCAAATCAATGCAGTTTCAAAGGGCTTTGAAGGGCTCTGCACGATCCCAGCTGAGGAATAGGGTCTTATCTAGCAAAACCATTGGTCATTTTCTAAAAAAAATAAACATTTCTATACTTTTTAACCTCAAATGCGCAACTTCGGTGTTGTTATTCTTCACTGCGTATGACGTCATCACGTCGGAAAGGTCATGCTTGTGACGTACGTGGAAGTACTGACCCAGTGTTAAAACGAACGTGCAAAGACTAAATCAAATGCCCTTTACAAAAATAAAGGTAAAACAACAATGTCGGACAATTTTAAAGTTGGAGGAGAACATGAGATGAAGTTTTTCGGCACTGAGTCGGTACTTCCAGGACGCGACCTTTTCCGACGTGATGACGTCATACGCCGTGAAGAACAACAACACAGAAGTCGCGCATTTGAGGTTAAAAAGTATATAAAGAGCCCTTTGAAGCCCTTTGAAACTGCATTGATTTGGACCTTCAACCCGTTGGTTGCAATTGAAAACCATTATGTGAAGAAAAATCCTGGAATGTTTTCCTCAAAAAACTTAATTTCTTTTCGACTGAAGAAAGAAAGACATGAACATCTTGAATGAGATGGGGGTGAGTAAATTATCAGGAAATTTTCATTTTGAAGTGAACTAATCCTTTAAGAACATCTGTGACCAATTCATTGATTCAAATCTATGAGTTTGAGACTGTGTTGAGTCTTTTTGAGTGAAAGAATCGACTCTTAAGAGTCATTTGTGAATGAGATGGACTATACTGGCCATGCTGCATGTTATTTCGTGCAACCAACAAGGATGATGCAATAGAAATCTATTCATTGCCTACATTTCATTACACCTATTATTTCATTACATCCAGTTCAGGCTGCAAGCTCACAACTCAAGCTCACAATTTCTTTTGCCTCGGTGCTGTATTTTAGTATGTCATAAATCATTTGGTTCTAGTATTTTAAGAAAAATGTAACAATTCCCAAGTCTATACACAGATATTTTTTTTATTATTTGAAATAAGTTGCACTGATGAATTGTGCACAATATGACCAGGAACTTGTATTAAGAAAGTAAGTAGGGTCAATTTTGATTTTTAAAAGGGGGCTTTTTCCTGTTGCTCTTCTGTGCAGCTACTGCCAAAACATTGTGCCAAAACCATCAGTCAGGCCGTGAACAAGAAGTCGAAAAAGCAGACGGGGAAGAAGGGTGAACCGGAGAGAGAGAAACCTGGTGTTGAGAGCATGAGGAAGAACAGACTCCTGGTCACCAAGTAAGGACGAAACTTACTCTTCTTCTATATTTACTCAGCACAAATTGTAATCCTTGTTGCTCATACTGTATTTAATGTAGTCTGGGTCATATTGTATTTTAATTTGTTCTAGTTTCTGTAATTTATGGTTTTTGTCGATGAGGGCGTGTCTGCATCCCTATTAGAACTCACCAGTAGAGAATCACTGTGTTAAACAAAACCCAGCTGGAGGCCATTACCTATTATCCTCCCATACGGCAGACGTTCAAACAGATCCTCCATATAATATAAAATGGATTTATCCTAAAGCCTGACATGGACACACATGAGCAGTAGTAACAGTATGGGAGGTGTGTGGCCCCATGGTGAGCAGCACTGTTGTGCTGGGTAAGCTTTGCCTGATTGGCTGTATAATCTGAAGGAAATTAGTTTTTAAGGCTGTCGTCTGGTTTTTACAGTCTGGACAAACTGCACACTGCTCTCTCAGAGCTCTGCTTCTCCATTAACTACGTCCCTAACATGATGGTCTGGGAGCACACCTTCACCCCACGCGAGTACCTGACCTCCCACCTGGAGATCCGCTTCACTAAGTAAGTAAGACTTCCATCTTGATGGTTCAGACAACACACCACTCGGGCTGGGCGGTATGACCAATATATATTGGTATGAGTAAATTCATATCACAATGTTGCTGGAAATTAAATAGAAAGTTTATTGCATAACCATGTAGTAAGGCCTATTTTTTGGATTATCCAGTTCATTAAATAGTTCACAATTAAAAGGGGACACATCTGTACTGGTTGCCACATTTTTTTATCGTCATTATACTGTCATATATGTATATTTATTTATTTTTTTAAAAATGCATTTTAAATGTGACATTTAAAAATTTCCCTTTTTTTGAAAAGTCCTTTCTGCTCACCAATGCTGCATTTATTTGTTAAAAAATACAGTAAATACAATAATATAATAATATATATTTTAGAATGTAATTTATTCCTGTGATGCAAAGCTGAATTTTCAGAAACCACAGTCTTCAGTATCACATGATCCTTCAGAAATCATTCTAATATTCTAACGTTCTGATTTGGTGCTCAAGAAACATTTCTTATTATTATCACTGTTGAAAAAACTGTGATGCTTTTTTTTTTTTTCAAGATTCTTTGATGAATAGAAAGTTCAAAAGATCAGCATTTATTGGAAATAGAAATCTTTTGTAACATTAAAAATGTCTTAACTGACACTTTTGAGCAATTTAAGTAGTTATTACAGTATCACAGAATTACAGTATTACTGATTTTATTTATATATATATATATATATATATATATATATATAATTTTTTTTTTTGTTTTTGTTTTTTTTTTATAAATACTTTCCTTACATTTTCTTATTTTTGAAATATTAGCAAACTTTTTTTCCAGAGTCAGGTGGGTTTAAACATCCCAATAGCCTGAACTGAATTTGGCTGCTACCTACATAAATACATCACTGCTTGTTTTATCTATTACGTTACCCACAGTCATCCCTTCCCGATGAGGTCTATCCGCACTCGTTCCGCACTAGCATCAATCATATTGATTTGACTCAAAGGGGAGAGTTACTGTTGCATTTTATGTGAGAGAAAATTGTATTCCAACTCTCCCTTATTAATTAAGC
Organism: Coreius guichenoti; assembly: GCA_039654105.1. Taxonomy (NCBI): domain Eukaryota; kingdom Metazoa; phylum Chordata; class Actinopteri; order Cypriniformes; family Gobionidae; genus Coreius; species Coreius guichenoti. The sequence continues at coordinate 8,414,007 of CM077172.1, read as the reverse complement.
TGAGAATTCAACGGCTTAAAGAGCCTCTTGGGTTTATTGTTCGATTTGTGTAATTTATTGGACTAGCGAGTTTGGGTTAGCATGATTTTTGACACTGTTCCAGAATAGAGCTTGTCCAACTAAATAAACATTGGGCAGAGGAATAACAGGTATTTTCCACTGTTGGACTCAAAACTCTGACGCGGATGCATTGGCTGGCCCCTCTCTCCCGGGCTGTGAACCCCTCATGAGGCCCTGTTAGCAGATCTCACCTCCCAGCCATGTGCTGTTATTACCCATTTCCATCTGATGGGGTAAATAGCCTTGATTCAGGTCAAAGCATAAAAAGAATATGTTGTTGTTATGGATCTGTTTATGATGGCCACCATTGCTCTCTGAACAACACCACATAACCAAGTCCAAATTGACCCTGTTTACTTTCTTAACATATATTCCAGGTATATGATTGCACATGATTAGTTGGTGCATTATTCCAAAGGGGAATTTTTTTTTATCTATACATTTTGATAAAATATTGAAAATCAAGCGATTAATCGCGCACAGTAAAACCAGATTTTTGTCTTTCGTTCTGTGTCTGTAACTGTCGTTCAGGTCCATAGTTGGGATGACCATGTACAACCAGGCCACACAGGAGATCGCCAAACCATCAGAGCTGCTCACCAGCGTGCGGGCCTACATGACAGTGCTGCAGTCCATTGAGAATTATGTGCAGATTGACATCACCAGAGTGTTCAACAACGTGCTGCTGCAGCAGACCCAACACCTGGACAGCCATGGAGAACCAACCATCACCAGCCTCTACACCAACTGGTGAGACTCAATGTCAATGCCAGAATGGCCACAGAGTTATTTCAGAGCTTAACTTTTGCTTTTACAATAGGATTAAGGGCTTTGTTCCAAAACCAAGTATACTGCCTATATAGGCTGCTGCTTTGACAGCATCCTAACTGAACTAGAACCTCTTTTAGTGACCGATTTAGAGCACTCTACATAGGCAGCAACAAATGGTACTCCTAACTCAAAGCTTTGACTTAATTTGAATAGAATTTGGCATTAGCATGTTGCCAAATTAACAACATGATACTCTTAAGGCCCCAATATATTTCAAGCGAAGAACTAACTGGTGTGATTTCATTTCGAACAAAATCAAGCCAAAACATGAGTTCGAAAAGGCTTGCCAAATCAAACTTTCTGGAAAAGTCCACTCCCGCTGGTAAATACCCTCCAACTACCATTGGTCCGTGGCGATTAAGTAATATGTAGGTGTGCTCTAGGGTTCTTCCTTGTTCAGTCCTTTGAGGTCAGGCCCCGATATACTTCAAGCGAAATCAAAGAACGAACTGGTGTGACATTATTTCGAACAAAATCGTCCCAAATGAAGTTTGTTTTAGGAGTTCCGAAACGACTTGCCAAAGCAAACTTTCTGGAAAAGATTGTTCCAACTGGTAAACACCTTTGGACTACCATTGGTCCGTGGCGATTAGATAATAGGGAAATGCTCTCCGGGGCTCCGCCCTCTTTGACGTGGAAATCTTCTCCAGTTAATTTCCTCTGTTGAGTCCATCAAGGTACATGCTATTGTATAAAGTGCCATATAAATAAACGTGACTTTATTTGACCGGAGAGCTTGTGCAAACAGCTATATCGCTATAATCAGATGCTTTCTTAACTGCTGTTTTCTCTCTGCTGTCATTTTTGTTATGTGTTTATTTTGTTATTGTGAGGAAAGCGCACAGAATTACATATTCATCTAAACGCCACTCTCAGCAGCATGGGCGGCGTTGGGATGATCACTAACAGTATACCGATGCAAAGGTATTTCAAACTTCTTTTACCCTTAAACGAAGAACGAAAAAGAACTTCGCTGTGAGTATATTGGGGCCTTTCAGCTCCAAGCCTCCAACTCACCTGCCTGGAAGTTTCTAGTAATCCTGAAGACCTTGATTAGCTGGATCAAGTGTGTTTAATTAGGGTTGGAGGTAAACTCTGCAGGACAGTGGCCCTCCAGGATCTGAGTTTGAGACCACTGCCTTAAAATGAAACCTTGGTTTGGTGTTAATCTGTGCGCAGGTATCTGGAGACTCTACTGCGGCAGGTTAGCAATGGTCACATTGCTTACTTTCCTGCCATGAAGGCCTTCGTCAACTTGCCCACAGAGAATGAGCTCACCTTCAATGCAGAGGAGTATTCCGACATATCTGGTGAGGGGGAAAAAGCACGCCACAAAGACACATTGAATAAAAGATTTCCTTGTTTAGAAACATTTCACAATGTTTTCTTCAGCTGGACGTGATTATTTCCACACTCAAACTGCCATAGCACGTCTAAACGTTCTTGACTTTGTCTCTCAGAAATGCGCTCGCTGTCTGAGCTGCTGGGTCCATATGGGATGAAGTTCCTCAGCGAGAGCCTCATGTGGCACATCTCTTC